>CM026426.1:50884201-51105237 GCA_014871385.1 Ceratodon purpureus
AGAAGGAGAGAGAGAGAGAGAGGAGAGAGAGAGGAGAGAGAGAGAGAGAGAGAGAGAGAAAAGAGAGAGAGAGAGAGAGAGAGAGAGAGAGGAGAGAAGAGAGAGAGAGAGAGAGAGAGAGAGCAGAGGAGAAGAGATAGAGAGAAGAGCAGATATCGAGCTCTATAGCGATAGATCGACTCTCTGTCTTCGCGCTCTCTCTCTCTCTCTCTCTCTCTCTCCCTCTTTCTCGTCAGGGTTTCGTCCACAAACCCCAACATCTCGGGACGGCTACGTCTCACAACTGTCTCAGAGTACTCGGCCAGCAGGTCACGCAGACGACCACTTCCGATCCGTGAAACACTATTGAGTCCTTCGACGATACTATGAACCTGTGACAATACGGAGGTTTACGCTCAGTTGGAGTGCTATCCGGATGTTAATTGCGTTTCCGGGTGTTCGACAATCCACTTGGAAACATTTCATTTGTTGGAATGTTTATAGTGATTATATCTTCTTTTCTAAGTGAACTAATTCACTCTTTTTGTAATTTGTAGACCATGAGGTTTGGAATAACCTTAATTGTGAGGAGCATCCCGGGAGAGGTTGATTCGAGATTTCGTTTTCAACACATCATTGCACTGGACCGTTATGGGGTTGATGTGGCACGGGATGACTGCCTCTAGAACTTGGTGTCAAAGGAGGATTAGTTAATGGATGGATCCATTCCATGGCGCGGTCCTCGTGAAAAATCCTTGGCCCTTATGCAAATGCTCATTCAAGCATCTACTTTGCCCGGGGATATTGTTCTTGATTGTTCTACAGCTACGAGTAGGTTGAACATCTCTTCATGTTGATATGCAAGTATATTGATCATTTCATGTTATTTAATTTTTACGTTGTTTAAAAACTAAACTTCATTTTATTCTTATTTTTTAGGAGCTTCTATTCATGCCTGCCGCAATGTGAACCGGCACATTGCGGCATTAGAGGCTGATAAGGCAATTTTTGATGCCTTGATCACTCCTCTACTTTGATCTGCTCCTGCCATAGAAGTGAAATCAAGAGACACTGTCATATCAGAGGATCCGGATAGCGATATCATTGTTGTTCAGAAGATCATGAAGAAGACGAGGTTTAATAAGTGAATATAGCTACAATTTCTACTACTAGTGTTATCCTTTCTAATTTGCATACATATGTAGCGGTTTTATCAACATGTTGCCATTTGCATTTGCAAATGCAGTAACTTGTGGTATCCTATCAACCGACCTTTTTTTTGTGACCCTTCTGCCAAGCCCTCCAAAGTCTTGGGAACTTCCTACATACGCTACAGATGTTGCTAATCGACTAGCTGAGGGCTTCTATAAAACTATAATTGGAGTTCATTATACATACACAGTGTGCATTGACTCTTTGTGCATAGTTGAGATCTTTGAAGTTGTTTGAACTCTATTTTTATTTTTATTTTTTATATTATCATTATCAATGTAATAAAATTTAAAACGTTTCCAAACAAAAAAAATAAATAAAATAAATAAAAAAAATAAAAAAAATAAAAAAAATAAAAAAAATAAATAAAAAAAATGGTTAATTAGATCAAAACATGTAACAAAGAGTAGAGAATTAGAAAAAACATGAAAAGAAAACAAAAGAATCAAAATAAAAAATAAAAAATACCTATACATTTTTAAGAATTAAAAACAGTCGGGAATGGAAAAATAAAATAAAAAAGACAAATGATGGAAAAAAAATAACTACCTAAAATGAGAAGATAGTATGGCAGACATATGGTAGAATAAAAGAGAAATCAATAATGTTCCACAATGGAAGAATAAAAAATGAGGAGATAGATAGAATGGAAGACGAATGAAAGAATAAATAAAATAAAACATAAATGGAAAATACATGGAAGAATTAAGAAGTTAGAAGGTAGATAGAATGAGACACAAATTGTTCCATAAAATAAAAAACAGTAACAATGGAAGAAGGATGGAAGAATATAAAATTGAGAAGATTGAATGGAAGATTAATTGAAAAATGAAAAAATATAAAAATAAATAATGGAAGTGGAATGGAAGAATTAAAATTTGAGAAGATAGATAGAATGGGAGACAAATGGAAGAATAAAAATGGAAGAATTGGAATTATGTACATTTCTCAACGTTATGTCATAATTCTGGGTAGACAATAATATTTAGAAATCCTCTGCAGGTAGGATTTAATGGGTTGTTCTGAAATACATTCCTAGACTCCACCAGCGGTTATCTCATTTCTAGATGTCAAGAACGCTCGTGTTGTCTCAAAGCTACTGTGTATAATTGATTCAACCCTCCATATGTCAAGTCATACTCCTTTAATGATTGTGAGGAATGCTTTCTCAAGCCTCTCTCTAATTCACAGAAGGGCATGCTTTGCTTCAGCTGATCCTTGTCGTTTATGTATCTTGGACTAATCCAAGCCATTTGTCCAAGTATCAATTTGTACATGTATGCATGTAATTGACCAACATTCAAAGAGGCAGTAGATTAATGTAATACTAAACTCATTTAAACTTCTTAAGAAATGTTGCTCTCTACATAATTTGATGATAGGGATTTCTAAAAATTAACCCCTAAAGGACAATAGTCCTAGAATGGGCTTTTTTAGAATTCGGGCATGTATCTATGACTTCAATTAAAGTCAATATTTTTAAAATTTTTTTGTGAACATAGGCCACAACAAGAACTTTGAGGGAATCTATTTTTTTTTTCAATTGGACGTTAGTAAAAATAGTTATGGTACCCGAAGTGCAAAAAGCTGCTCAAAAGGCAATTTGGGCAGCCATGCTAAATATATCAATTACCTCTAAAAATATTTCCATAAATACTTCATGATGTAATCTTTGAGGTTTTTTTAAAAAATAACGACTTTGAGTGCATAATGTTCACTCCACAAAATATCAAAGTTTTCTCACCGTTTCGGGCAATGTACTAAAAAAACTTCTACTTTCCTTCATAAAAAGTTAGAAAAAGTATGATTTCAGGTTTTTTCTTTTTTTCAGTGAAAAGATGGACATCACTCTTTACTTTGACTGTTTCGATTGAGACTTTATCAAATAATGGAATTTCAAGGAAAGAAATAAGATTTAGCATTCTTGTGTATTCAACTTAATTAAAATATTGTTTTCAACATGCTACACTTGACTTTTGAGTGTAATTTTTTTAATACAATTAGGTAACTTAGTTTTCTTTGACATGCATCAAAACCCGCACAATCCATAATGCAAAAAACCTAAGGGAAAAAAAGTTAGAGTGTGAACATAGTCAAAAATCTTGTTATAAAAATTTGTTTTCAAATTTCAATTGCTATAATCTTCTCATCTTTACGGCCGATTATATTGAACTTTTTTAAGCTGTCTATTACAATAATCAAAATGAAGATCTTATGGTTGGAACTAGAAAAAATTCGTTTTTTAGTTATTCATGCTTTTTACATTGGAAATGGCAATTTCGGAGCGTTTTTTGGTGAAACTTAGTCAAGGAACTTTAGGGGTTCAGACCATTCCCACGGTCATAGGTACCCTGTCATTTTGCCAAAATCATCAAAATCATTGAGAAGTTACTGCTCACCACTCACCGCTCATCGCTCACTAAATAGCTTTTCCCAGATTTGAGATGCTTTGTTATTGCTTGCATAGGCAAGCGTCGGCCTCCATGACAGTAAGTGCATGGGCATGACCACCTTGTTATAGGAACCTCCCTGCTTGTAGCAAATTGAAGTTCATGATGGTGAATGATCTCCTCAGTCGATCTCCATTTGCGTTTTCTAATGGAAAACGCCATTTCTGCACACAAGCCCGTGGGATAGGTTAGGATGCCGCCTTCATATAGGTAATGGTGTTCATATGCATGTGTAGATTACGTTAAGCTCCGTCTAAAATGACAGTAGTACGCGTTTTAGAAGGCGTTACATGCCATTTCAAGTGACATAAATCATAACTCACGGACACGTTACACAAGCTTATATTGCGTTTCAAGTGACGCCACATGACCTCTTAGTAGGTTTTACATTATGTCACAACACGTTTTCGATGACGCAAAACTATGTGGCACATATCACGTAGTCAAATTATATATCCAAAGCGCCCATTTAGATTTCCGAGGCTTTGTAGACGATGCTACGTCTACTGCGAGTAATGCATCTCACTCACAACGGTTTTCTTAGCCTTACTACCGCCCATGAACAGTACTATTTGCTCCATCAACAGGGAAGTCTAGTCTCTCCCAGCCTTTGTGATCTTCAAGGCTGATTGCAATATCAATCGCTTGTATTGCTGAAGATGTAGGTCGCGGTAAACGCTTGGGCAACTGCGAGACATACATTTTTCCGTCCCCAACGGCACTAGCATATGGATTGGCCGCGCATTTCATTGTCCTTGAAGCAATCGGTCTTGTCATTTACGGCTTCCAACTCGGACTTACAATCCTTGGAATGTTCCTTTAACTGCGAAGCTCACAATATCGGCCTAATTGCAAAGGATTCAAGGTACGCATGTTTTCCGCTTCACTAATCACAGCCTCTTTCCTTTTAGTGGGGATCAAATAGTCATCTAGGTTTGAGAGGATATAAATCACTTCGCACTCTTCCGTACTCAGAATCCAAAATTCACTTTCGTCTTCGACCATCTCCTGACTGCTTTTCACTTGCGCACATTTGATGCACCTCACCATTTTGTGGTCGGCCATATCTTGAGGCTTATGTATCGTTTCAAGTGACGGCATATCACGTCTTAGTAGATTTTACATTATGTTAGAACGCGTTTTCAATGATGCAAAATAATGACGCATATATCATATAACCAAAGCAATGCATCCAAAAGATTGGTAACATGTTCATCCTATAAAGTTCCGAGTGCAGGGTAAGTTGGGTTGCTACCTGGGTTTAGGGAGTCATGCTTATTGTGCGTGTCCAAGAATCCAGTCTCAATAACCCTAATCCTTGTTTCAAAACAAACTCAGAACACATGTCAGACACACATTTGAAGATTTCATTTTCAAAAACAGGTACATATGACAAACATGGCAACTGGGTTTAATGCTTGCTACCAGACTCGTTGGACCATCGCTACCATGCTAGTCCACTTCAAAGGCAATCCTGAGATAAACATATGGCATTTTTTTGTTAGAGCAAGGTTTAACATTACATTACATCACGTTATGCATGACAGTCGACCACGTTCTATCACGTTAACAATGACGGTACATCGTGTTAAAGATGACATCAAATTGCGTCACATTTCATAGTAGATCACGTTATATTGCGTTTATTGAAGACAATGCATTAGAGGATGAGAAAATCCCGACTACAAATTCTCACCTCTGGTCGTATAAATTCTCACCAATGAAGGTCTTCCGTGCTTGAGTCCTCTTTCTCTTCCTCCTCTGGTCGCACAGAACCTATTTAACTGTAGGCGAAACAATCAGACAAAGCTATAATGTTACTATAGGGTGATTGAGAGATCAAGAGTGCACATTCCACACGTGCTTACAACTGTGTAATAAATTCCAGTCATTGTACACATGGTATCTGGAATCAAGTGAATAGATTGCATGTACATACGGGAAGTTAAATCAAGTGACTAGATTGCATGTACGTTCAAATTTCGGTCAATTATCAGTGCCTTGTACAACTCTACAAGCTAGTTAAGTATGCATCATTAGAGAGTAATGATTTCTGTTTTCTCCACTATACTTCCAATTCAATCACCTCCGACGCATGCATTAATATTCTCACGCAAATGAGAGATCTGCACTGCTTCACCGAATCCTGATGGACTATCCTTATGTTCTCTGTGAAGGTTCTTTTTTCAATACTCTATCCAACCGCGACATCACTACCTCTGAGTTGTTGTAGTGAAAGGGTCTTAGCTATGATCGTTGTCTTTGAGAACACGTGCTTCCTCCCTTCTTCAATTCCAAGAGAGGTTGTTAGCTTAACTCATACACTGTTGCCGTTATCTTCTCCCTGCTTTGAGTTAAGGATTGTGCTCTTGAACTGGAAATGGACAAACACATCCTTTTTAGTTGGTTGTCCAAGGTCCACCTGAGAAAACAAACACATGGTGCTAAGCTTCCGAATGCCCCAACCCTTGCAATGTTTGTTCAATTTTCTAACGAGTTTTGTTGGAATGATTTCTGTTAGCAGGAGGTGCTGTCACTCGGAAACGCGTTTGGCATCCATTTTGCTGACTTCTTAAGTCTTCATCATGACTCTAAGAGCATCCGCGGATCATCTCTCGCACATCCGATTCTCGTCAATGATGACATTGTGGAGGATGTCATCGCAGACAATGGAGACTCTTGTCCCTGGTCTGGGGAAAATTGTTGTGCGAGCGTAGAGCGGTGAGCATAGAGCGTAGAGCAGAGATTTATCCGGTGGCTGAGAATTTTTGGGAAACTAAATTTGGGGGGAATTTCCAAATTGGGCCTATGACCGTGGAAAAAACATGCGGGGTAGTTACAAATATTTCCTTTTAGACACACAAGGTATTACGGTTCCATCAATTCTAGGCGGGTATTGAAAGAAAATTTTGGAGGAAAAATGCGGGTAAATATCTAGAATGTGACTACATAATTTTGTCCATACGGCCTTATACTCAATTTTATGTTAGATAGTTTTCTGAGGTTACTAAATCCTAAGTTGAGTAGAACTTCAGAGCCTAATCATAAGATATACGTCATCTCAAAAGCAATTCATATCATATCATAGATCAATTCGTTTAATGTACAAACTAACTTAAAGATGGTGACTATCTAATTTTCATAGTAACAACTCAAGGAGAAGTAGAACACTTAGCCCGAATTTGAAAAAGAGAAACGACCAAATCAATTCACACAATAATTTCAAACATCAAGTAAGTATTCAGAGCTGGACTGTAGCTCTATTGCCTGGTTAATTTCAAATTCAAATATAAAGTTTAAGCGAGTCATGCAATACAAAGGGTTGGGGCTCCAGCATGGGCTCATGGACTTGGCAAGGGCCGTGGCACACACTCTCAACTTGATTCTAAATTCCAAGAGTACCGTCCCCGTCCTTCAATGAGTGCTGACCAGATGGCTTGGTTAAGTGGCCACGCGGCATGGGGGGGATGGGGGGGAAATTTGGCGGGGCCCGGGGGCAAGTGGGAGGGGGAGTGTTCGGGTGGCCCTTTCCGCCGGAAGTTGGTAATGGCAAAATTCAGCTGTAGGATCCGACAACCCAATTTCGCAAGGAACCTACACGGGGAAAGCCATGGTGCTACCCCTATGATATCCAAGGCCCCGGTTGATGCCCTCATGATACTTATTTCTTTGTAAAAATTGGGTACCAATTTAAACTGTGATGTCATGGCGAATCCATCCTTGAGTCTCTCATAATTTAGAGCATGGTTCCTTTTCTCGTAAAATGTTCAAAATATGCTATAGATCCTAGCGTGTGGAAACAGTGAAACTAGCTTTTTTGATTACTGTAATGATTTTGAATTAATTGTGATGTAATGTCTCGAGGAAGAGGGCAAATCAAAAGCTTGACATGATTATGTATTTTACTAATAATTAAGTGCAAGTTTGGCTGGAAATCCTCGAGTATTGAACCAGAATTAAATGCTTTGTTTGAAGAGAGGTGCTTCTTCTCCAAGGACTGACCATGTTGCATATATTTGGAAGAGGATGGGAGGAGGATTTAGGGAGTGTACTAACTTGTTTATCAGCTACGGCACTTTGATCTCCCATCGCAACTGAGTTTAGGTAGAATAGAATTCTGTCTAGGTCGGCAATATTCCTCTATTCTCTATCGATATGGACGTTGAGGCTGTGAGTGACCTCTTCAACCAGCTGTGGGTGACACCAGAGGCGGCCATGTTTTAAAATCTTTCCGGATCTGATGCCGGAAATCAATCAATCACTAATAGAAAGCCGCGAATGGAGCTACGACTACATGACCATTTTTGAGAACCTACGCAAGAGGGACGTGCAGCGGATGACTTGATTGACACCATGCCAGCTTGGTCGGCATATGTCGTCGCGAGCAAGGAGAGTCGGGATGCCAGGATGAGGAAGGATGAGTGGGGTACGGGTATGATATATGAGTTCTGGGTAGAGGCTTTAACATTGTTCACAACTGAGCGCAACATTCCATTTGAGATTGACGAGGATCTGGTAAACACTCCAGTTAGTGAGCTGTCTTCCAACATAAGGTTTTACTACAAGACCATCTTTGCAACAGCTATGTAGCCGAATCGATGGGGCCTCCACCTGGGTACACTCTTGCTGCGACCTCCACGACTGTCCCAGGGACCTCTTTAAGCAAAAGGAGCATTCGTCCTCGATACAACGCTCCAACTTTTGTGTCCCTCGGAGATATGAAATGGCCAATTCGAAAGTAGATTCACTTGAACGCAGTTCTAGGGAAGCCTTTAGATCAAAGTAAGAAGATGTAGGGCTTTGCGTTGTGAGATGCTCAATTGCTCATTCTTTTTTTCGTGCTAAGGCCTCTTTGGCACTTTTGATATACTTGGCTAAACAAATAGGTATGAAGATATTGCAATAGGTGAAAAGGCAAGATGCATCCTTGATGCTGTAATGTTTCCAACTATACATAAAATCCGAATTTAAATAAGTTGTATTTGCAAAGGTTTTAGTGCCAATCATGTCAGTGGAGGTAGTTTTTGATTTCCTCCATGTCTGAACCTCGGCTTAAAGGGCTGTCGGATCCGACAGCCATATTTGGGACTTGTGATTGTTAACCGGAGATTCCCCAATCTCCCCTTTCCTTAGTTTCCCTTAGTCTCTTTTCAGTTTTCATCCTTACCTTAGACAGTCATCCAGTCGACTTGGATGAACTCTGTCACCAGTCGACTTGGATGAACTCTGTCACCAGCCGACTGGATGAACTCTGTCACCAGCCGACTGGATGACTTCCGTCAGTTCAGGAGGTTTAAGAGGCAAGGTTAGGGTTTCCTGTAATCATTCTACATTAGAGCAGGTAGAGTCAGAGAGGTCTGGGAGCTGTTAGAAACTGCTGTACTATGGTTTTGGGGCTGTTTTGACCCATTTTATGCAGTTTTGACCTCTTTTTGCACTTGTATTGTACATTTCCAGCAACCTATGAGGGTTTGGAGGACTTAGTTTAGTTGGGTTTTGTTGGGTTTTGATGGGATTGTGAAGGCTAGGGTTTAGTTGGTAAATCCTCCCTTTACCATTGGCGACCATGCTTTAGTTCGTACCATGTGATCTCTTGCTTGTTGTAGGCTGTTCCACACACTTTAGAGGTCCTGAAGTACTGAAATCGGGTCTGCAGAGGTGCAGCAGTTACTGTCGGGAGTCTAAAGGGGTGCTGAGATGCTGTCACTGAAATTCCGAGGTGCTGAACAGTCACTGGTTGGTTAGGTGTAGTCACTGTAGTGGTAGATCGGGTCGGCAGGTGCTGCCCAGCCACTAGCAGAGGTCCAGGAACCAATCGGGAGGTGATCTGTTGTAGTAGAGGGGGACAGTGCAGCAGAAAATTTGAGGTGTTTTCAGGGATAGGAAACACTGGTGCACCCACAGATGCAGTCCAGCACGTGTCCAAGGAGCAGTAGCAGCGGATCGGTTCTGTTGCAGGCTGGTGGGCGCAGGTGCTGTGAAGATTGAAGGACCAGGTTTTCAGGCAGTCGACCCGTTTGAACAGAGGGCTGTTCACCACTCGAAAAAGGGGATAGGGCGGCTGTACGTCAGATCTGAAGTCCAACTGTACAAGGGGTGAAAGGTAAGTAACCCGTAATTCTAGCATTTTGAAATTCAAAACCTCAGATCCGAAAATTTAGGATCTTGAAATTTGAAATTTGAATTGTGGATCTCGATTTGGGACCTCGGTCGACTGTGCGAATCTCGATTCGGGACCTCAGTCGACTGTGAGACTTCGTTTTGTGATGTTAGTTGAAGACTTCGCACCTGTACCTGAGGGGGGCAGAACGAGTCCAATCTGACTGAAAACAGCTGCTGAGAATATTTGGCAGAAGGGGAATTTCTGTCCGAATTAATCACAGCTGCAACCACTGGACTGAACTTCTAAAGATGA
Organism: Ceratodon purpureus; assembly: GCA_014871385.1. NCBI lineage: Eukaryota > Viridiplantae > Streptophyta > Bryopsida > Pseudoditrichales > Ditrichaceae > Ceratodon > Ceratodon purpureus. The sequence continues at coordinate 50,894,258 of CM026426.1, forward strand.
GTGCAGTGCGAAAAAGGGGATAGAAGTAGCTAAAACAGTGATGCAGTGAATTGCTGTAATCCATTTCTACTTGCTGGGAAACTGCTTGTTGTTACTAACCCGACTACACAGCCGACTTGCTGGGATCAGTTAGTGCTAAAGTGGCAGATATAAAGAAAGGGTAGCTGACTGACTGGAGCCTGGAGGAAGCCAAGCAGAGCTGACCAGACCAAAAGCAGAGCAGTAGCTGCAGACATCAGGGAGGCAACAGTCGGCTGGTGCAGTCCAGCAGTCACATCCATGGAGGACAGTGACCAGCCTGACTTGAGAGAGAGACAAGCTATGGAGCGCTACAGACGCTACATGCAACGGGAGGAGCGGACGACAGAGCCGACTCCAGCAGAAGGACAGGGCCGACTTAGTTCGCAGGGCAGTGCGGCTAAACAGGTCAGGGAGCTTATCGACATGGAAGTGGAACACGACATGTCATCATCCGATGGGAGGACGAGGGAGAGCAGATTTGGAGGGGAGACACAGTTCGAAAAAGGGGATAGGCTGAGTCGGCAGCCCGACCCGACTAGCGTTCCCTGGAGGTACCAGGACATGAAGCGAACAGCGTCATTCAGGAGGGACTTCTCTACTGCCGTTGATGACTACAACACCTTCCGTGAAGAAAGACGACAGACGCAGGAAGTTTTTCGAGAGCCAACCCAGTGGCCCAGTACAGTCACTGGTAGAGTCAACTTGGAAACCGAGCTGACTCAACTGCGCAGCCGACCTGCATCTCCAGTGCGCCTGCCAAAAACTCTAGAGACACTGCCAGCTGCATTTCAGAACCTGAAGCAGAAGCTGGAGGAAACGAAGAGTCGATCAGCTCAGGAGCAGGGTCTTGTACACCCGACAGAAGGTGGCCTGGGTAAGAACGTGCACTTCTTGGATGAGTTCAGGCTTCAGTCAGAATGGGAGCAGGAAGAGGAGGACCGGAAGGCAGTTGAAGCATTCAGAGCCGACCTGTTAGCCAAACGAGAACGGGCCCGTCAGCACCACCCAACACACACTCACAGTCGACCCGACTCAGGCAAATACCTCCAGCAGCTTGAAGCCTTGCAGCATACTGCACCTTCGGGTGTAGCGTCGTTGCATCACTGGCATACAGAGCCGCAGTGGCCGCCAGAGCAGCATCGTACTTTGCTGGAGGTGGAGTTCAACCGACGGGTACAGGAGGCAGCTCAACAGTTAGCAGCTCAGCAACTGGCAGCACAACAGTGGGCAGCCCAACAGCTTGCTGCCCAGCAGAAGGAACAAGAACGGCTGGAACGGGAGAAGCAGGAACTAGCACAGTTGCAGAACCTGTGGGAGGAGCAACGAAGGTGGCAAGAGCAGGCACAGACTGTGGGGAATACTGCACGACCTCCCTATTTATCCAGTTCAGCACCAGAGGTGACGGTGGATAAAACTGTACCTAGACCACTTCCGGCCGTGACTTCCTCGACCGCACATCGACTCCCAGGATACGTGGATCACCTTACCGGTGACGTGTACCAATCTGCGCAGCCGACCCAGTCAGCCGGGTATCCTGGAAGAATGGCAGAACCGACTTTTGCGGATCCTATCGATGCAGCTACCCACGTGGGGCGGTCTACAGTTGTCCCACCAATTGCCGCCCCGGTTGGCTACAGTACTGCCGCCATTCTCGGAGGTTCACACACTGCCCCAGCTGGTTCTCACTTTCCAGTACACTATCCAGCGCCATTGGCAGCACCTCCTCGTGCATTGCCCCCGGTTCGCACAACCGACTTCACCTCAGCACCACCCCGACCGCCGGTCAGTGCACAGAGGAAGCAGTTACCGTACAGGGCATACAAGGAGGGAAACGACCCCGACACTCATCTCAGGTATTTCGACAAATGTGCCTGGTTTAATGGTGAGACTGATGAGACAGTAATCATCACACTGTTTGGGACGACTCTGGTCGACAAAGCCCAGCGCTGGTTTGATGACTGGCTGGATCATCACCCTTACTGCACCTGGGAGGAGACAAAGGAAGCGTTCAAGCTGCGTTATCGGGAGCAGGATTCTGACGAGCAGGTCTATATGACGCTGCAAACATTCAAGCAGGGTGAAGGGGAGAAGGTCCAGGATTATTATGAACGGTTTATGAAGCTGGTCAAGTGTCTGCAGACTGATGTGGGCGAAGGGTTCAAGCTCACCTACTTCAGAGCAGGGTTACTTGACTATCTGAAGGTGACAACCAGTGGGTCTACAGCCAATACCCTGACTGAGTTGAAGGAGTTAGCCCGACGCTGTGAGACCAACTGCATCGACGCCTCGGGTAAGAAGCTGTATTTTCAAGCTAAGAAGACGGAGTCGACTACTAGTTGAGCAACTGCTACTTCAGCCTAGACAGAAGGAGTCGAGACTGTAAACCGACGGTTTTGGGCATGAAGACATTAACTGTTTTGTCAACCCGGCCAACCCCAACAATAGGTTACCCAGGTCTGAAGGAAAGCCTACTGTCGGAGTCCATGAAGTGTGGACTACACAGCCGACGAGTGGCTATGGGAGGCCTGTCACCAGCCGACCAGGAGGGTACCAGAATGGAGGATCGGGCAGGATCGATGGCTGTTTTCTTTGCCTAGGAACTGACCATCAGATGCGTAATTGTCATTTACGTTTGAAGTTTCAGCAGTTATTAGCCGCTGAAAAACAAGGTACTAACACTGTCGGTGTCAACAGTGTGGAATTGCAGGAGATAGATGACCCAGAGGTGGCTACGATATTGACCAGAGCAGCTCGAGTACGAGCTGGACTGCCTCTGGAGGACAAGGAGGTGAAGGAGCCTGAGCCCCGACAGCCAAAAACACAAGCTGATTGGGAAAAGGAAGAGCGCCTTAGGAAGGAATTCATAGCTTTCACAGAGGAGATTAATAGAGAAAACGAGCTGGCCCGACAGGCTGAAGAGGCACTGCAGAAGGCCAATGCAGCTGACTTGGAGACCAATGCTCCTGATGGGCCAGTTCTAGACGGAGACTGGGTCGGATTCCCCGATCCCGACTGTCTACAGGAGATACCCAAGAAACCTTTGGAGGTAGCCACTGAGAAGCCGATCAGTTCACAGCTGCAAGCATTGGTCAAAACAGTCAGTCGGCAGATCTTGCAGACACCAATCACAGTGTCTTTAGGGGAACTACTGGAGGTGGCCCCCAACCTTACGGAATATGTCAGGGCCAAAGTTTTTCCTCAACTTCATGGTCCGCCCAAGACACCAGCCGACTCGACTCAGCCCCCTGTGCTACTGAAGATGCCACAGCCAACTGCACGCCCGACGTCGACTTGAGTACCAAAGGTGCATTCCCCCGACTCACAGGTACATCCCAATCTGGTTGTTGGAGCAGTGGATATTGATCGGGGTCTTCCGGTTATTTCTGTGCAGGTCGGGCAGTCAACGCTGGAGAACGTGCTGCTGGATGGAGGCTCTGGCGTCAACCTAATTACAGAGGAGGAAAGGATCCGACTCGGACTCAAGGATCCCTCTCCAGCGCCCTATCGATTGCGTATGGCTGACCAGGCAGTGGTGGAACCAGTCGGCCTGATCCGGAATGTCCGTATTCACATCCACGGCATTCCGTACAACATCAGTCTGACGGTCATTCGCAACAAGGAGGTCAACGAAGCCTACAGTATGTTGCTAGGTCGACCTTGGCTCATTGATGCAAAGGTCACTCACGACTGGGGGAACAAGCTGGTGCCTATTCGAGGCAATGGTACTGTCAAGACTATCTCTATCAATCAGAGGACGGGTCCCCTGCCCAAATTGCCAGAGGTGCTGGTGTGCTATAACTTGGCTGAGGGACTCACTGATGAAGAGGAGGATCGTTTTTTACAGACCGAGGAGGACATATTCGCAGTCGGGACTATCACCCTGCCTGAGAATTTAAGAGTGCCCTTACCTGGCCAGGCCGACTTACAACGAGCCGACCACCGCCAAGCCGACTTTGCCGCAGCCGACTTACGACCCGACTTGGACACAGCCGACTTAGCGCTCCCGACTCTTCCAGATCCCGACATTGCTACTTACCCCGACCACTTTTACACCTTTTCAGAGGGCGAGATGCCGGTCGATGAGACACCAGTACGGGAGAAGTTGGGAGAGATGAAGGTGGCAGGATGGAACTTGACTGAAGAAGAACAGCTGAGGAAGATTAATGTCGGTACTGAGGCGGAACCGAAGATTCTGAAGATCAGTACACAACTGGAACCAGCATTAGCACAGGCAGCAGAAGACTTACTGCGAGAGTACACAGACGTGTTTGCATGGACATACAAGGACCTGAAAGGGATCCCTCCGTCAGTGGCACAGCATCGGATTGTGCTGGAGAAGGATGTTCCACCGATTCATCAGGCCCGATACATGATGAATCCTTACTATGCCAGCATCGTCAAACAGGACATTGATAAACTCCTGGCAGCAGGGTTCATTGTTCCAGTCGAAGAGGCGACTTGGCTCTCACCCATTGTTGTCGTGCCTAAAAAGAATGGTCAATTACGTATTTGCATTGACTATAGAAAACTAAATGCTGCCACAAAAAAGGATCCTTACCCTTTGCCTTTTACTGAGGAAGTGTTGGATGCTGTGGCAGGTTATGAGCTGTACACTTTCCTAGACGGTCGGTTGGGTTACTACCAGATTAGCATCGCCTCGGAGGACCGACACAAGACAGCTTTCATCACTGAATGGGGGGCTTTTGTTTGGCTGGTTATGCCATTTGGGCTGACAAATGCACCCCCTACTTACCAGCGAGCTGTGAACAAGGCATTCAAGGAGTACCTGGGAATTTTCATGAAGCTGTTCCTTGATGACTTCACAGTTTACAGTGACATCCCCGATCACTTGTACAAACTGCGGCTCTGCTTTGACAAGTGTCGAGAGTATGGCATCAGCTTAAACCCTGAGAAGTGCGCATTTCTGGTGGCCTCAGGTATCCTTTTAGGCCATGTCGTTTCCAAGGCAAGGAAGATGCCCGACCCAAAGAAGATTGAGGTCGTTCAGGAGATGCCACGCCCCCGACGCACAGCCGACATCCAGATTTTCAATGGATTTGCTCAGTTCAACCGCATCTACATCAAGTCCTATGCTCACATCATGGAGCCTATCACCCGACTGATGCGAAAAATTGAGGAGTTCGACTGGACCGACCGCTGTGAAGATGCCTGGGTGGAGATCAAAGAACCGTACACTAATGCACCCATACTGATCGCACCTTGATGGGATCTGGAATTCCATGTCCACACCGACGCTTTTGATATCGCTGTTGGAGCTATGCTGGCTCAAAACCAGACAGGGAAGTGTGACCAGCCAATCTCCTATGCATCCCGACTGCTCAATTCTGCTGAGAGAAATTATACTACCACAGAAAAGGAAGCTTTAGCTATGGTGTATGCCTTGACTAAATATCGTCATTATCTCTTGGGTAACAAGCTGGTTTTTTATGTAGATCACATGGCCTTGGTTCATTTGGTTAACAAGCCCCAAGTGTCGGGGCGCATTGCACGTTGGCTGTTGCTTTTTCAGGAATACGATTTTACTGTGGTGTACAAGCCGGGTCGGACACATGACGCAGCCGACTTACTCAGCCGACTTCCCAATGGAGAGCCACCTACAGGCGTGCCAGATCAACTTCCCGACGCAGGGCTATTTTATGTCAAACCGGAGTGGCTGCAAGACGTGATCGACTATCTGCAAACTGGCGAGCCGACTGCGACTATGACCAAGGATGAGAAGCGGAGGTTGCTGCTGCGAGCCTTACCGTATACCTTGGTTGAAGGAGTTTTGTACAAGAAGGGCCAGGACCTGGTCCTACGAAGAGTTTTGGATCCTGTACAAGCGGAGACAGTGATGAAGGAGATGCATGACGGCTGTGCAGGTGGCCATTTCTCCCAGGATATTACATCCAAGAAGATTCTTGATGCTGGTTACTGGTGGCCGACCCTGCACAAGGACGTCTCAGAGTACTGCAGAGCCTGCGATAAGTGCCAGCGGGTCAGGGGGTTGGCCAACACAGGACTGGCCCAATTGGTTACCAGCCTACCTGCAGAGCCATTCATGAAGTGGGGCCTCGACTTTGTGGGCCCTATCAAGCCGGCAGCCGCTCGGACAGGGAACAGGTACATTTTGGTCGCCACCGATTATGCGACGAAATGGGTGGAGGCTAAGGCGCTGCGCACAAATACGGCGGCTGTAACTGCCAAGTTCCTGTACGAACAGATTTTGACCCGTTATGGTTGCCCTCTGACCCTAGTCAGTGATCAAGGGACCCATTTCATCAACGAGGCGATTGAGTACTTAGTGCAGCATTTCCTTCTGCAGCATCGGACATCCACCACATACTACCCCCAGGGTAATGGACAGGCCGAGTCGACCAACAAAGTTCTGGGTCGGCTATTGACAAAGTTGGTCAGTGACAATCGCACCGACTGGGATGAGCACCTGCCAACCGCTCTACTGTCCTATCGGACAGCGTTCAAGGTCACCACTGGTTACACTCCTTTCCAGTTAGTTTATGGCCTGCACCCTCTCATGCCCACAGAGTATACTGTTCCTACCCGTAGGACAGACGGTGACATCGACTATACTACAACTAGGGTCTTACAGGCCCGCACAGCCGACTTGGAGCAGTTAGACAGTCATCGACTGGTGGCACAGGAACAGTCGCGAAGTCGACAGTGGAGTCGGTCACTGTGGAGCTAGCAGCATTACCGACAGAAGGATTGTCAAGTGGGGGACCATGTCCTCTGGTATCCGAAAGGTGAGAAAGAACATGCAGGGAAATTTAAGTGTCGCTGGTTTGGGCCATATCGGGTGCAGTACCGACTCCCCAACAACACTGCGTTATTGGTAACAGAGGCACACTTTGAGCCGAACCCGATTGTGGTCAACTTAAGCCGTACAGATTTTACTCTGAAGACCAGTTAGTCACTATCGGGCCTAAGCAACTGCCACGTGGATTCTCCACGAGTCCGACTGAGGTTTCCCAAGAGGCTGCTCTTACTAAAGAGCCCCCTGCCCCATCTGACGATATTATCACTCCAGCGTTCTCCCTCCCAGTTCACCAGCCTACCCAAGAGTCCGCAGCTCGCTCACAAGATACACCTGCTATTTCGCCCCATCGACTGTCCATCCCTCCCGCCAAGACACTAGCTATGGACACCCCCGTCTTAACTCTGAAGTGTGTTCCAGTTTCTTGTATCGTGGTCAGGGCCCTACCCTTGACACCTATTCCACGTGCCTTAGGTTCACACAGTACCCGGCCAGTGCTGCACGCGGACCGCCCATTGCCCCATCATCCGCAGTCGCCTCCCACTAAGCCTCCAGCGCCATTGCAGCAACCTGTCATTATTGACTTAGGGTTTGCTCCGACGCCCAGCCCGTCAGTTTGTCACTGCCCCTCGGCTTCATTGCAAACCCCTGGTTTCTCTCCGCAAACCCTACCTTTTGCGACGCCCAGCGCGACTGTCCGAGCCTGGAGTCTCCCGCAACCCCTACATCCTTGTGCACACGGCGAGGCCCGCACCGACAGCTCGCTACGTCGGCCCTGCTTGGAGTCCTCGAGCGCCCTAACAATTGCAACGCCGAGCACCGCGACGGCCCAGGGATACGCTGCCCCTTGCGAGCTCTGCGCAGCTTCTCCTTCACTTCCCCGACCACCGGCTCTACAGTCTCCTCGCGCCTCATCCCGGCAGCGACTCACTCAGTCGACTTCAAGTCTTGATTTCCCTCCCGTCTCCTCTCTTTCCCCCATTTCCAACCCTCGGCTCGCATTCGGTTGTGACCACCGCGACCGCAACTCTAGTCTCCCTGCAGCTTTCGCGAGTCCTCGAGCCCCCTCTATTTCTGTAGTTCCAGTCAAGACCGAGAGTGTTTTCCGCGCGCCGGGTGCTCCTCAGCACCCTCTGGGACCTGTCCTCGACCGACACCGTCCATCCTCTGAGCAGCTTCGACCAAACCCTAATCCTCAGGGTTTACGACAGTCGACGGGAGTGACGTCGGGCACACTCTGCGCCAACAATCTCCAGGCCGCTTCAAGCTTTCTTGGCGTCTCGACATCAGGTGACTCTTCCGACTGCTTTGATTTTCAAGTGCATTGCTCTCAGCGAACACACGATCAGGTGCTTGCTCCGTCTCCGCCTGCAGCCATTAACCGCCGCAATTACCTCACTCGCCACCGTCGCCGAGCTCATCGAGGGACGTTGGAGAGATATTTCTGTCGAGGAGCCTTACCTCAGGCTGGTAGCGCCGAGTCCATGGAGATTGGAGGCCCCAGCACCCAGCCCGTTGCGGAGCCCGACTTGGAGGGCACGGTACGACCCACACCTCCACCGACGTTACCGCCAACCGAGCAGCTTGTAGTACCACCGCCAATTGCACCCTCACAGTCGACTCCCATCGACCCGAGGCGAGGAGTCAAACGCAAACTGACTGCGGTGGATGCGCGCGTTCCAAAGACTGTGCGTATTCCACGCAACCCTCATCGTCGACTGGATATCACCATCGAGCCGCATACACAGTGGGACGCCTGGCGAGCGCTGGCCGACGACGCCTGGGCAGCATACACCAGTCTCCAGGTATTTTATAATTTCAATTGGCCGCAGCCCCGACCTGAGTTAATCCTTGACTTTGTGGATGGCTTTGAGTACATTCAGCACCCCAGGGGCACCCGCCGACCTACCGGTGAGCCGATCATCCGGTCAATGGTCCGAGGCAAACCTGTGGAGATTACGGCATACGTGATCCGGACAGCATTATGGTTCGACGACGTGACCAACTTGTTAGGCCAGAAGGTGGGTTTCGGGTTCGATGAGCGATACTCGCAGCTGGGACTGACAGAGGCTGACCATGCCCATGATGGCAACCGAGTTACAGCATTACCGGATGCTTATCAGGTCCGAGTCCGGGCGTTGAGTGACGCCATAGGATTCAAACAGAGGTTCCTGTTTGTGAGTAACGACCTCGTGGAGCATATTCTCGCCGCAGAGAAGGCCGGGCGCCGTCAGCGCCCTTTTGACTGGTCCTATTTTGTCCTCGCAAATCTGCGTCGTCATCTGATCTATCTCCATTCACAGCCAGGGGAGCCGCGCCGTCTCCGTGGAGCCGCAGTCATGGATACTATACTGTCCTACTGGTTCCCGGACCGTGAAGAAGTAACCGCGCCACAGACATTTGATTCCAGTGTTGACACCATGGACGGGAGCCACGAGGGTGCACCGATCAGTCCACCCATCGTCCGACCGCCAGCTGGGCAACTCCGAGATCGTACTAGTGGTGACGGTCACCGCCCGACTTTGAGTACCTCCGCCGACCAGGCAGATACAGAGCCGACTTCCCGGTCCCAGGAAGGTTCGTTTGATGTCGGTCGTCCTACCCGACGTCTCCTTCGACGCGGCCAGCAGATTCGCCAGCCAGCGTTTCCATACCAATCTCCAACTCAACGGACTCCGACACCACGTTGTGCTGCGCACACCAGTCCAGCCTCACCGACTTGCAGGTACCCCCTTCGATCCCGAACTGTCACCAGACACTACCAAGCGGTTTCTTCCGGGTCCGATGTCAACTTGGATCCCGCACCTGCGGCTGTTGCACCACCCGACTCCGTCATCAACCTTGGCAGCTCTGCTGATACACCACCCGTCAATCCCACCAACGTGCCTGCCTCTCCATCTAGGCGTTTCATTGAACCCAGCTATCCCATACGCCGAGCTGACCCGCCTGTTTCCGCCACCGACACCCTAGCTTCGGCGCCACCCGACTGCTCTTCGTCACCAAAGTTAGCACCGTCCCTACCGCCGATGGCGCTCATGCTGTACCGCGAGCCAATCGTATTCACCGCTCCGCACTTCCCTCCGACACAGCCTTCGAGTCGTGTTCCAGAAGAAGCTGCAGCAACCCCAGCTCGCGATCCTTCCTCACCCGCGCTGCACCTTGCACCACACAGCCAGGGGGGGCCCTCTGAGTCTCTTCATCCGACAGAGAAACTCGACCCTGCCCCGCCATCAGAACCACCCCTCGGATCTGCTCGGACACCCGACCTTCAAATTGTTTTTTACAACCTCAAAGTCATCACCGACGCCCTGGTCCAGACTCGTAGTGCAGCTGAGCAACTAGAGTCTAGCCGACAGCAGGTAGCCACGGTCGTAGTCGAATGTGACATCCAGCTCCATCAACTTCAACAGCTACTGGCCGCCTGAGACTCCAATCTTCGCACCCTTACGGAGACCCATACCCAGCTGCTTCGCGACCACACCGCCCTCCTAGAGCAGGTACAGGCCCTACAGGCCGACCTGATTTCCCGAGTTCCAACTCCCGATCCCGCGGCTCCATCAATTTGCCGGCTGGAGTTGGAGGCTACGCTCAGTGCCCGTCTCCAGCAAGCTGACAGTCTTTTTCTCGAGAATCAGCAACTGCGGACAGAGCAAGCCTTGCAAACCTTACCACCTCGGGAACTCAGCCGAGCTGTCCGGGAGTATTTTGCTACTAAGCAGCGGGATTTCGAGCATGTGCTGACCGCCTACGGAGCCGACTTGGATCGTCAGCACCGCTGGTTGTCCAAGTTTGAGGCGCGCGACCCGAGTATCGAGCCGTGGCTCGACATGGACTACTCGACTTCTACACTCCCGACCGAGGCGCCGCCGACTGTACACCAGCCGACTGACTGACTGCCCGACTTCTTCGCCTGCGACATTATCTTTTTTAGTTTTCTTTGGGGATTACCGTTTTTTGACATTTTGTATAGCTTGGACAATTTTCACTTCCTAGGATCGGTTTTCATGCTCCAACCTTTTCCTCCGTCACCCACGTTCTAGGGACAGAACTATCGGAAAAAGGGGATAATATTAACCGGAGATTCTCCAATCTCCCCTTTCCTTAGTTTCCCTTAGTCTCTTTTCAGTTTTCATCCTTACCTTAGACAGTCATCCAGTCGACTTGGATGAACTCTGTCACCAGTCGACTTGGATGAACTCTGTCACCAGCCGACTGGATGAACTCTGTCACCAGCCGACTGGATGACTTCCGTCAGTTCAGGAGGTTTAAGAGGCAAGGTTAGGGTTTCCTGTAATCATTCTACATTGGAGCAGGTAGAGTCAGAGAGGTCTGGGAGCTGTTAGAAACTGCTGTACTATGGTTTTGGGGCTGTTTTGACCCATTTTATGCAGTTTTGACCTCTTTTTGCACTTGTATTGTACATTTCCAGCAACCTATGAGTGTTTGGAGGACTTAGTTTAGTTGGGTTTTGTTGGGTTTTGATGGGATTGTGAAGGCTAGGGTTTAGTTGGTAAATCCTCCCTTTACCAATGATGCACAGGGAAAAGCACATGTGAGACCTTGGAAGTCACCTTGTTCACGGTATACATGAGAATTGAAAATAGAGGAGAGATGAAGCAAAGGTAGATAGTATATCTACATCATAAGTGTTTTGAAACTTGCATTGGAGATTGAGTACATGATACAAAACTTGAGTTGGATATTGTCTCTCATAATCTTCATACCCCTAGTAGTTGCTTCAAAGATCGGTAACTTATATAGCCGCTTACTTATGAATGACTTACAAATAAGTTGGAACTCTACTTGGTTAAATCAGATTCATCATCACTAAGTATGATGACTTCAGGTGCAGACCTCGGCGTCGAGGTAATTTCATCCTCCACATTGTCAGTGCGGGCGACTGCTATGAATCCACTTATTTCCGAGCTTGATTTCTATCCGAGATCGCAGTGGCACAACTCTATGCCGGTTTGGACTCCAGTAACGTCCTTTGCCATCCAAGAGCTAATCCAAGTGGGAAAAGGATCATCAAAGTTCTGTACTTCGAACAAGATAGACTGCCAGGAACCTTTAACAACAAAGATTTTGATGGTTTCTTCCGGCTTTGTTTCCGAAGTACAAGGTCTAGGGTCGTTAGTGTTGTCATGGAAGGGAGACTTGGGCATAGGTGAGGTCGCCATGTCTCTAGTGGCACTCTGAGAACACTTTGGCAATGGTGTCTCGGACAACAAAGGATGTTAGAAGAAGATCATATATATTTAGTACAGCGATGAAACAAATTCAGAACAACCTTACTAGAGATAAATAATGCATGTTTGAGACGCCAAACTGCTACTCTAAGCCAAGTTCTAAAATATTGCTCACACATTAGAAATTCAAAAAATCACTTTAACTATATGTAATGACCTTACACCGAGATAAGGGAGAAGACAAGGAGGAGTTTCCAAAGTTGCAAAGCACTTAACAAAATACAAATTGAAGAAAGCAAACAGAATGGGATCAGTGGAACTCAGAAGAAGAGAGATATGTGAAGGGATTGGAAAAGAGCGGTATTTATAGGTGTGGGGAAACGTTGTGGTATTAGGAACCTACAACAACCATCGTTCCAAGATCAGAATCCATGAGATGCCAATTTAACAATTAAACACGATTATTGTAACAAGAAAATTTTAGGTTATAAAGGAGACGGTCTTCTTATGAAGTTAGTGTCATCTTGACATTGTGGACATAACTTGAATAATGAGCAACAACCAGAACATGACTCACCATAAAAATCTTATCCGAAGAGTCAATAATTTATTTCAAAACCGATTAAAAAACTAACCTATGCCAGCGTAAAGCAGATGGTATTCCCTGTGACAACGCCCACGCCAAATCTGCTGTCGGATCCGACAGCTAGATTTTTGGAAGCTTAATTTGGAGGAAACGTCTTACAAGAGCAGCGAAGTTGTTTGCCTCGTAAATAGCCCCATGCATGATGGACTAGTAAATTTGTGTGAGCCTAGAGCCTGGAGCCTAAGCCCTAAGCAATAGCGACTTGTTCTCACTGGCAAGCGTGCCAAGCTATTTCGGGATTCCTCCATCTTGCAACATCAACTAAAAGGGTTGTCGGATCCGATAGCCCTTTTTTCAAATGGTGATGCACGGGGGAAAGCACATATGAGACCCTTGAGGTATCCGAGTTCAGTGTATATCAAAAAAATTTGGAAGATGACCAACACTTGGGAGGGGGGTGTATGAAGAAGCGGCTTGATTTTAAACTTGTGCTGCAGCCCAAGGTTCAACGCAAACATTTTATTAATGTATAGATGATTGTTCTATTATATACATAGAAACCATATTAATGATTAATATAGATTGAATTATGTTGGAAAAATAGAAGGCAATAATACATGCCAAGAAGTATATGTAAACAGTGACTTGAACTAACGGCCCCGTATCGAAATTGATTATGATACATGTGTATTTTGTCAATCCAATTACTAATATTGAAATAGTTTACTTTCTTGATGTCTAATTTTTTTGGATCGATTGCACTTGGAGATATGTTTGCAAAAATAATACAAATAACATACAACATTAAGAAAGACTAAATGAAGCACTTTGTATTTGAAAAGACCTATAGGAGATATACATATATTTATTAATTATGAAAATCATGAGATAATGTAAATGATTAGAAATATATGTAGTACCAATAGAATACAGTAGACTATAATACTAACAAAAAAGTGAAAAGCCTAGTATACTACTCTGAGTAGCTATCGCTAAGCCAAATTACTGTGTGAACCGAATTTCTTTGCTGGAGAAGGTATCTCTACACAATCTAAGTCTTCACCAACGCTGTCGAGTCATTTTGTCATGTCTCCAGTCTCTCGGTCTACAATTGGGCCATCTGCTGGCTCAATCCATGCCTGGTTGTTGGAAATCATCATCTACGCCCAAGGGGGAAGACCACCTTCAAACGTCGAGAGAGAAAATGCAACGGTATTCCCATCCAACCCATTAACAACAAAGTTAAGATCCTGTGACTAATTAATGGATTCAGTAATCTCACCCCCTCCGGGTGAATATTCTCGGATCTCCAATGCCGTAGAACTCAAAGTAGCCGAGAATGCTGGCTCTAGTGAAATTCTGCATATATTAGAAGAACGAAAATGAGTTACTCTACCAACAAAGAATCACAAGGCATTTTGATAAGTTTGCAATGATAAAATAGTGAATTGAAGTCTAAATTTCTCACCTTGGCTTCTTGGTCTCTCTGTTCTCGTGTTCAGTTGGGTTGCTTGGCAGCTCCAAACTAGTTGGTGCACGCTGGACCTTGAAATCCAGGCGAGCAACTCGACGAGCGAAAGCCTCATCAGCTGCTCCAATGCTGAGCTGCTGCCTCTCGGATCTAGTGACGACCATTGCTCCTTCAAAGAGAAAGATTGAGGAGAGATGAGTGACTTGAGAGATGCCCTCAAGAATCACTGCAGGTACCTCACTAACTTCGACCGAGAATGAAATTGCTAAACAACCAAGCGGAAACTCGTGCAACGGAAGCTCATCTATGAAGAGAACGTCCTTCTCACTAGGACCCCGCCAAGGGACTCTGTTGCACATGAGCTAATTCTCAAGATTGACCTAGTTGAAGATGAGGTCGCTCCTCGAAGCATCAATGCTCTTCTTCGCAAATTCCGGTGAAGGCTCTCGGAATGTGATCCGCAAGCTTCTGCAAGTACAAAGTGATACATGAAACTGGTTAGTAATGCCTTCGGGAATCGTTGAGGATGCCAGACTTATTAACTGGCCACCAATCTAGGTCTTTTTTATCTCCAATTCAGTACGCTCCAAGTTCTTCTCTATAAGAGCTTGTATCTCCCTATCGATGGGGAGGATGACAATCATCGCGCCATCGTCTTGAAGTATGTGGTCCGCTAGATCAAAGGCTCCTTTGACAAACATGGGATCTTTGGCATTCCAATTTGGAATCTCCTCGGGCGAGGTCGACACTCCTGGTACACAAAGCCCCTCCGTTACATCAGCAATAATCAAGTCAGCATACCCTTGGTCCTTGACCTGCGCTCTCTCAAACTTTCTAGCTCGGACAGGAGTAACTCTTGTTACCCACTTTAAAACATCGGTATAAGACTGTGGCCTTGAGACTGGATCCATTGATGGATTAGCCTGCAACCACTGCTTGATAGACTGATTTGAGAAGTATTCTTGCATCCTCGATCCGCTTGAAGATGACGATAGGGTAGGCCTCACCGCTTGATCCAAGCTTGAGAACTCCATGGACCTTGTCTCTGGCTGCGGGGAGTTGTCCTTCCTCTTTTGTTTCTTCTGAGCAGAGTCCTTCGCAATTGCGGTTCCCAATTTCGATACAAGGGGCCCTTGCTTTCGCTTCCTTGTTGACCACTCTTTGGCCTGAGTGGATGTCGACACTATTTGACCGGCTTTCTTCGGCTCTTTGGTAGGAATGGTTTGCTCTGGCTCTTCATCCGCTTCCTTGCTCTGCTTCTCCTCTCCATCTCGTTTCTTTGTATGCTCCTCCTTCACATCCTTCTCCTCGGCTGTCACGAATGTCTTCAGACACTCTAGGTAGGAGCAGCCCTCTTTCAAATGGCCACTATTGAAATTCTTCTGCTGAGTGGGTGTCAATATGAAAGCTGGACTTGTGTTCTCCAACCAGTTTGCCCATGCAGCTGGTATTGTGTCAATGACGCCCTTGGGAACGAGTTCCCACTTGAAGTATCGATACAATAGTCGCCTCCATGCCAAGTTCGTGCCTAGCTGTGCATTAAACGGTAATGACTTAAAGTACAGAGCGTTCCCCGTAAAGAATGCCCCGTACGCCTTCTCCCAAAGCAAGACGCGCCACTTCTCAAGGTAAAATGCTATGGGTTGGCGGATGGGCTGTCTTTTAGGCAGCACGAGTGTTTGGTCTCTAGAGTTTGGTTCCGAACATGCTCTTGCTGCGTCCTCCTGACAAATGATACCCATTCAGGAACTCGCACTCCCCATTGACCTTCTCTTCGAGCTAATTGAAAGTCAAAAATATTGATTAATACCTCATTGTATTGATGCAAAATTTATGTTACGGAAAGCAAATTTGAGAAACTTACATTTGCCCATGAAGCTGCTCGATGAAGCCATTGATCAAGTACATTCCCAGAACATGGTGAAGCAGGAAACTTTGTAGTCTTCCTCATGCTATGGCTGCCATTCCACCAACGTAGCGACCTCGCCTTCGTCTTTGGAGAAGCTTCAGCCGTGGCAACGGACTGCAGCTTCTCAAGCGTCATCTCAACCTTACTTGGGTGCATGTCATAGTGCTGTTGGATCTATATCAAAATTTGTTAATGATCGTAAGTAATCAAAGCCATTCGAGCAGGGATTACAATTTCCTAAACTTTACTAGGAACCATTTCCCCCAAAACTGGAATGCCAAAAAACACCTGTCGGATCCTACAATCCTAATTTCAATCTCATGACATCAAGGAAACCACACAATTGACTCAAGAAACAAACTAACTTCTAACCATTTCCCCCAAAACTAGAATGCCAAAAAACACCAGTCGGATCCTACAGTCCTAATTTCAATCTCTTGACATCGAAGAAACCGCTGAAATGACTCTAGAAACAAACTAACTTCTAACCATTTCCTCCAAAACTAGAATGCCAAAAATAGCTATCGGATCCTATAGTCCTAATTTCAATCTCATAACATCTAGGAAACCACAGAATTGACTTAATAAACAAACAAACTTGTTAACCGGAGATTCCCCAATCTCCCTCTCCCTTAGTTCCTCTTAGTCTCTTTTCAGTTTTCATCCTTACCTTAGACAGTCATCCAGTCGGTTGGATGAACTCTGTCGCAGCCGACTTGGATGAACTCTGTTATCAGTCAACTGGATGACTTCCGCTAGTTCAGGAGGTTTAAGAGGTAAGGTTAGGGTTTCCTGTAATCATTCAACACTAGAGCAGGTAGAGTCAGAGAGGTCTAAGAGCTGTTAGGAGCTGCTGTACCATGTTTTGTGGCTGTTTTGACCCATTTTATGCAGTTTTGACCTCTTCTTGCACTTGTATTGTACATTTCCAGCAACCTATGAGGGTTTGGAGCACTGAGTTTAGTTGGGTTTTGTTGGGCTTTGATGGGATTGTAAAGGCTAGGGTTTAGTGGTTAAATCCTCCCTTTACCATTGGCGACCATGCTTTAGTTCGTACCATGTGATCTCCTGCTTGTTGTAGGCTGTTCCACAGACTTTAGAGGTCCTAAAGTACACACATTAGGTTTGTAGAGGTGCAACAGTTACTGTCGGGAGTCTATAGGAGTGCTGAACTGCTGTCAGTGAAATTCCGAGGTGCTGAATAGTCCCTGGTTGATTGAGGGTAGTCACTGTAGTTGTAGATCGGGGTCAGCAGGTGCTTTCGAGCCACTAGGAGGGTTCTAGGAAACAATCGGGAAGTGATCTGTTGCAATAGAGGGGGACAGTGAAGGCAAAGAAGTTTCAGGTGTTTTCAGGGGTGGAAACACTCGTGCACTGACGTATGCAGTCCAGCACGTGTCCAAGGAGCAATAGCAGCAGATCGGTACTGTTGCAGGCTCGTGGGCGCAGGTGCTGTGAAGATTGAAGGACTAGATTTTCATGCAGTCGACCCGTGTGAACAGAGGGCTGTTCAAGACTTGAAAAAGAGGATAAGGCGGCTACACGTCAGATCTGTAGTCCAACTGTACAAGGGGTGAAAGGTAAGTAACCCGTAATTCTAGCATTTTGAAATTCAAAATCTCAGATCCGAGAATTTAGGATCTTGAAATTTGAAAATTGAATTATGGACCTCAATTTGAGACCTCGGTTGGCTGTGCGGATTTCGATTCGGGACCTCAGCCGACTCTAGTAGAAGGGCAGGGCCGACTTAGTTCGCAGGGCAGTGCGGCTAAGCAAGTCGGGGAGCTTATCGACATGGAGGTGGAACACGACCTGTCATCAGCTGATTGGAGGACAAGGGAGAGCAGATTTGGAAGAGAGAAACAGTTCAAAAAAGGGGATAGGCCGAGTCGTCAGCCAGACCTGACCAGCATTCCCTGGAGGTATCAAGACATGAAGAGAACGGCGTCGTTCAAGAGGGACTTCTCTACTACTGTGGACGACTACAACACCTTCCGAGAGGAGAGACGACCAACGCAGGAAGTCATCGCAGAACCGTCTCAGTGGCCCATTACGGTCATTGGCAGAGCCGAATTGGATGCGGAGCCAACTTAGTTACGCACCCGACCAGTATCTCCGGTGCGCCTGCCGAAAACTCCCCAGACACTGCCAGCCGCATTCCAGAACTTAA
This sequence comes from Ceratodon purpureus, assembly GCA_014871385.1. Classification (NCBI taxonomy): domain Eukaryota; kingdom Viridiplantae; phylum Streptophyta; class Bryopsida; order Pseudoditrichales; family Ditrichaceae; genus Ceratodon; species Ceratodon purpureus. The sequence goes on from CM026426.1 coordinate 50,912,379, forward strand.
GGCAGAAGTTGGAGGAAACGAAGAGTTGATCAGTAGATGAGCAGGTTCCTGCAAACTTGACTGAGGGAGGCCCTCGTAAGAACGTTCACTTCCTCGATGAGTTCCGACTTCAATCGGAGTGGGAGTAGGAAGAAGAGGACCGAAGGGCAGTTGAAGCATTCAGAGCCGACCTGTTAGCCAAGCGGGAGCGGACCAGACAGTACCACCAGACACACACTCACAGTCGACCCGACCTAGGTAAATACCGAGGGAGACTTGTATGCGTGCTGCGAGCGGCGAGCGGAGATTTAGAGAGCGGAGAGCAGAAAATTGGGTCCAAAATCTAAAAAAAAAAAAAAATTGACTAAAATTCGAATATAGATTTAGAATATCCGAACATTCTAAGAATATTCATAGAATATTCTCAGAATATTTATAGAATCAATAATTTTTTCTTATCCTATAACCGTGGACTGAAGTACAGTTTTTATAATAAAAATGTACTGCCTTCCCTCTTTGTTTCTGTACTAATCCTATATTTTGTAAAGTCCTTAAATTAAATTTATGAATTTTATGTCATTTTCTTCATATTATTACATCTCTTCTAATCTCATATACATGGCATTCATCATATTATTTATTGTTTTAATTATTTGAATTTGTTTCCCTTTCCATCTTCTTCCATTCTAACCATCTTCTCAATTCCTATTCTATCTATCCATTCTATTCCTCCATGCTATCCTCTGATTTGTATTGTCAATATATCTTCTGATTAGTTTGTTCATTTTCTTCTTAATTATTCTTTATTCATTTTCTATTCATTCTATTTTTTCCATTTCAAATTTTACATTTAAATCCTTCTTTGCGCTTGGTGTACACACACCCACTTTTAGTTGCTTTTTTTGAAATTTCTTATCTACCATTGTTTTTTTTATTTTTTATTTTTTATATTTTAACTAAAAATATTTCACCTATACCTATACCTGGCTCCCCCTTCCTTTTTTGTTTTTTAGTTCTATTTTTAAATCAATTAGAATAGTGTTAACAGTCCCAGATAGACCAAGTTCAAGAGGATGAAATTCATTTATCATTATACGGTCCACGTTTCAACGGCGCCAATGTCTTAGGTCATGGATATTTAAGTAGTAGCAATAGAAGGTCTCTTCCTCTTTGTGCATTCTCTTTTTGGAGCAACTCCCAGGTAGAGCTTGTTTCGGCTATGGAAGATGTCAAAGAAACTGCTGTCTCACTTGGTGATGTCATCGGCCTATTTCAACCATATGTGGAGGTTGAAGGGGAAGAGGAGGCGAAAGAATGCAATGAAGGGCATTCTGGAAACGGTGCTGTCGATGTAGGATTAGACCTGATAGGAGGACCATTGGCTATAGAAGAGCCAAGTTGTATTGTAGTAGTTGAGAAGGAGCCGTTCGTGCCCTTCTCAACACATGCATACTCCAAGGTTGGGAAGATTCCGCCGGGGGACTTATTCTAGGGCAGCATTGCGTAGAAAGAGTGAAGCTCGTCCATTGTCAAAACGTCCCCACTTACGACAATCAGAAAGAGTGAAGCTCGTCTTAGTACAGCCGGAGGTTGCTAATTACGCTGAAAATGCGAGGGGAATACCTAAACGCGTTAAATCCAAAGAATAAATTGGCTATTAATTTGAAAGGATGGTACTAGTACACTTCAACTGTTAAGTGAGACAATGTAAGAAGGCCCTTTGTCCAAAGTTAATGCTACTCTTACTCAATGAAGTAAATGTGAATGACAAAACCTTTGTATTGAAATAGGCAATACGAAAATTGTATTGCTGACTCAGTACAAGGAAAAATTCAATCACCAGTGACAAAGCATCCACATTAACCATTGTCCACGATGTGAATGCCTGTCATCCAAAGTATCCTGCCTCCTATTTTTGGCCAAGGGGTGAGTCAAGATTCCACTCTCTAGGACTAGCTTGACTTTGTTGAAACTAAAGGTAGGCGCATGGATGAAAAGGTACGTCTCGGGATCACGGTTGCAGACCTTGAAGAGGATGTGATAGATGTGCTTACAATACGTAAACTGAACCCTGCCTTGGAACGTAGTCATCGTCTTCCTGAATACAGGGCAAGTGCAGCAAGGGTAAGAGCTGAAGGTGATCTAGTACCGTGTGATGTTGGGAGCAATGCCCGAATCCAACCCAATGATGCAACCATGGCCCGGGTGAGGTATCATACTGACGGAATGGAGGCGAGCTTTGACGGACTCAGAGGAGCCCATCGAGAGCCGCTGCGCCGGATTGGGGCGAGTAGCAGTGCGCTTCACCATCTTGCCATCTCTCTTGCCTGGGTAGCGGTCAGCGTCTGCAGGAACAGACACCGAGCTGAGATTTGCAGGGGACAGGGCAGAGGAGAAGAGGCGTCTTGGGGAGACTGGCTTCTTCTGCGGAAGTTGAAACCTTGGTAATTCAATGGCAAGAATCTCAGTGAATTTCAGTTTAGTACCTAGTTTCACTGGCCAGACCTCTGGAATCGAGGGCACTTCCTGGTCCTTCGAGTAGTGTGCTATCCACTTGCGCCTTGTGCCTTTCACGCAGCGCTCAATATCATCAAAGCAGAAGAAGAACTCTGTCCTCTCAGCTGTGTTCCTGCAAATATTAGTCCAAACCCCATTGTAGGTCGGTGCAGCAGTGCAGTTTACGCCCGTCACTATTTTCTCACTACATTTTTTTTTCGAAACAGCTCTCTGGGCCTAGCAGCACTTAGCAGAAGTTTTGGGAAGCCTAGAAATGTGCCACTCTCTCACATTGACCTTTGTTTCTTCAACCGCGTTGACATGGCGAATGCCTGCTTTGTTTACATGTGACGCTAGGGATGAAGGAGCTTTCGGGGAGGGTGATTGGTCCACTTCTACCTCATCGTCATGTTCAAAATTGTCTTCCATAATGACGAGCATCTACACGAGGCGGGGTTTGATGGCGCGTCCGGGACCTCTTCGACGGGAAAAGTTAACCATATCGAGCCGATGTGACTCCTCCTCAGCTCCGATGGGTAAATCTGCCTTACGCTTCTGTGATCCAAACACTTCTGCTCCAGGCATGACAAGTTCACGGGTGCAAAACTCTTCTGCTTCTCGCATATCCAGCATGGGATCTTTGAACAGCGCTGGATATCCTGTAATTTTTGCCCTGCGCTCCGCCATCCTAAGCCTCAGTTCCTTCTTCGATTGACTGTTTCGCCTAGGTCACCTTTCAGAAACTGGTAATAGTTAAGAACCTGTAGAAATGCCCGAACGAAATCGTCCACGTTGGCAACATAGAGATCGCTGCTGTTGTTCCCTGAAGCTTGGAGCCACTTGTTGTGAACGGTTTCGGCAAGGTTGCAGGTCGGCATCTCTGTAAGTTCTTCTTCCGTTAACTTTTGCAGTTTAGACAAAGGAATTAGTTAGATTCGAGGATAGTTAAGTGAGGGACCCGAGTGAAGACAGGGCACTACAAAAGCAGTGCCGTTAACGGCACTCCTTTTGCAGTGCCTTCGCTGACACTCAAGGGCCTTCGTTGACACCCAAGGATAGAAGTTTTGATGCTTAGGGTGATCAGAAAAGGTACAAAAGGATTGTAACACAGCTGAGGGATAACTCACTGCAGACATGAACCCGCCCCACTAGCAGTAGCGGTAGTGTCAGTATGCCAGCCATTGATCCAATTTGGTTAGTGCCACCTCGCCCAGAAGCCCAATCGATACCCACTAGGCTCGCAACGCGTGGTACAAAGTATCCGCCTTTGTCAAACTCTTAGCAGACCTGTATTGGTTACACATCCTCTTGTGCTGCTCCCGGAGTTCTTCAGAGAAGTACTTCACGGTATACTGCAGCATGCTCTTAGTCCAATGGAATAGGCAGGATCTCTCCCGATCCTCCATTCGGTCGTCTTTGTTGCCATTGCCGTAGATAATCCTCACAGCATTCCAGTTCGCATGCACATTATCCTCCATGAAGCCTTTAAAATTTGGGGCTGCAACGTCGTTCCGACTCATGAGGAGATTCAGGTTCTTCCAGAAGACGAGCTGGGTTTCAGTATCCTCAGATTGCATGTCGCAGCTTGCGATTGTCATCACTCGGCAGTATGTAGCGTCGTACACATGGCAAGCCATCGTTGACCATTTCGTCACCCGTTTCACGTGGTCGAACATAAGCCATGCGTTCTCAAGGTCTCCGCCAGCTTGCATCCTACTGACCAAATCGACACCACTCTCGGGACCAACTTCGGACATTTTGAACACAAAGACTTTCTCCCGTTTGGCCCCTTGACTCGGAAACTTATTCTCTTGGACAAACGCCCACAAACTAATTCCACGGAGTTTAGTGATTGCGTCCATGACACCGTACCTTCTCAGTTGCCAAAACGACATAACTTTGTTGCGGATGTTCGGGGATGCCATGTCTTTGCAGCAATCAAGGACTGGGATAAGCTCCTCCATGCTCAGCTTCTTTGGTGATGCGTCCTTAGGCTGAAGGAGATAGCTGCCGATCAGAACCTTGCTCGCCTCCAAGACAACAACGCTCTTGGTAGCCTTGGGTGTCATCTCCACCTGCTCTTCAATTAGGCTTCTAATTTTGGCCTTTGTATCCCTAGAGTACCCAACCTTGATTGGGTGATCCTGTCTTCCGATATGGATACATGCCCTGCTCAGGTTGGGTTTCCCAATCACGTAATAAACTTTCGCTCCACATGTAGCAATACATGCAGGAGGTTCTTAACATACCTTGCAGACAATTCTTGAATCAGCTAACAGAGGCAGTGCTACCTGAAACGGCTGCAGGGTACATCCTTCAAACTCGGTCTCGTTTACCTCAATGATTCGCGGTCGGCGGTTCAGGAATTCACAATCCTTGTTGTTCCAATGCAGCCAACCGATGCAACTAGAGTAGCGGAAAGCGAGGCCGAAATCGTCAGCGATGTTGGTTGTGATTGTCTTGGTCCATACATGTCTATCTTAACGTGTTAACCGGAGACCCAACCGGTCTCTCCCTTTAATCCCATCCTGTCCCCTCTCAGTTTCATCCTAGAAGTCTCCCTACAGTCATCCAGTTCGTCTGGATGAACTCTGTCAGTCGGCTGGATGAACTCTGTCAGTAGGCTGGATGAACTCTATCAAAGCCGACTAGATGATTCTGTCCGTTTTCACGGGGTTTAAGAGGCAGGTTTAGGGGTTTGGAAGATCATTCTACACTAGAGCAGGTAGAGTCAAAGAGGTCTTAGAGCTGTTAGGAGCTGTTGTACCATGTTTTGTGGCTGTTTTGACCCATTTTATGCAGTTTTGACCTCTTTTTGCACTTGTATTGTACATTTCCAGCATTCTTTGAGGGTTTGGAGCACTGAGTTTAGTTGGGTTTTGTTGGGCTTTGATGGGATTGTAAAGGCTAGGGTTTAGTGGTTAAATCCTCCCTTTACCATTGGCGACCATGCTTTAGTTCGTACCATGTGATCTCCTGCTTGTTGTAGGCTGTTCCACAGACTTTAGAGGTCCTGAAGTACACACATTAGGTCTGCAGAGGTGCAGCAGTGACTGTCAGGAGTGTTTAGAGGTGGTGAACTGCTGGTACTGAAATTCCGAGGTGCTGAACAGTTGCTGGCAGGGTGTGGGGAGTCACTGTAGTGTTAGAATCGGTGGGCAAAGCGTTGTCTAGGCACTGGCAAAGTCCCAAGACACTTGAAGTCCGGCAAGTCTATTGCAGTAAAGAGGGCAGTGGCGGCCAAAGAGTTTCAGGTGTTTTCAGCGGTGGAAACATTGGTGCAGCGACGGTGGCAGTCTAGCACGTGTCCACAGAGCAGTAGCAGCAGAGGCGGCTCTATTGCAGGCTGATAGGCGCAGGTGCTGTGAGGAGGTCGAGGGCCAGATTTGCCTAGGTGTCAATCCTTGTGAACTGAGGGCAATTCAAGAGTGAAAAAGGGGATAGGGCTATTATAGGTTAGATTTGTATTCCCACTGTAAAAAGGGGCGAAAGGTAAGTAACCCGGAATCTCCAAAATTCAAATTTCAAATTTCAGATCCAAAAATTAGGATCTCAAAAATTTGAGATTTGAATTTTGAATTTGAGGACCTCAATTTGGAACCTCAGTCGGCTCTGGGGACCTCGATTTGGAGATCCATGTCGGCGGTTACAATGCTAAGGGTTAGTTCAGTGTGAAATAAGGGGACAGGAACTAGTTAGGGGCAATTTTGCAGAACTGCCTTGGTCTGTTCCTATTTGCTATAAAAAAATTGTCTGTAAACACTTATTAGGCCACATAGCCGTTTGTACGGTCGATGAGTACTAAAGTGGCAGGGACCAAAAAAACGTAAGGAAAGGAGCCAAGTATTGGTAGCTGACTGATTGGAGGAGGCCAAGGAGAGCCGACCAAAACAATCAGGGAATAACAGCCGCCGAGACTAGGAAGAAAACACAGCCAATTGAACGGAGCCAACTGATAGTATCAGCCGTTCACACGCATGGAGGAATGTGAATCAAACGATCTGCTGGCTGAGCAACAAGCCATGGAGAGGTACAAACGATGGCTGCAACATGAGGAGTAGACAATAGAGCCAACGTCACCTGAGGTACGCAGCCAACTTAGCTCGCAAGGCAGTGCAGCTATGCAAGATGGTACACTCATTGACATAGAGGTTGAAAATGACATGTCACCATCACATGGAAGGACAGAGGAGAGCTAATTTGAAGAAGGAAGGCAGTTCGAAAAAAGGGATAGACTGAAGAGTCATCGTGATCAAGCCAACATTCCCTGGAGATATGAGGATAAGAGAAGGACTGCGTCATTCAGGGGGGACTTCTTTCCTGCAGTGGATGACTACAATACATTCTGGGAGAAGAGACGTCAGACACAGGAGGTCATCGCGGAGCCGACACAGTGGCCAAGCACAGTCATTGGAAGAGTCGACATAAAAGCGGAGCCGACTCGGCTACACAGCCGACCTGTATCTCCAGGGCATCTGCCAAAAACCCCAGAGACGCTGTCAGCCGCATTCCAGAACTTAAGGCAGACGTTGGAAGAAACCAAGAGTCGATCAACTCAAGAGCATGGGCCAGTGAACCACCAAGACAGTATACTTGGCGGGAATGTTCACTTCTTGGATGAATTTCGACTGCAGTCGGGATGGGAGCTGGAATAAGAGGACCAATGGGCACTGGAGGCCTTTGCAGCGGACTTAATGGCCAAAAAGGAAAGGGCCAGGCAACACCAAGTAAGTCAAAACCAAGGCAGGCCGGACCTAGGAGAGTACCTCATGCAGCTAGAGGCTTTGCAACAAGGCGCATAATCGGGAGTTGCATCACTGCACCACTAGCATACAGAGCCACAGTGGCCAGAGAAGAATCCAACACCACAGGAGGCCGACACTTGACCACCGTGTTGAAGAAGCAATGCAGAGATTGGCAGCACAGGAGTTGGCAGCTCAACAGTCGGCTGAGCAACACTGGGCACCACAGTAGTTGGCTACCCAGCAGAGGGAACGAGAATGGCTCAAACGGGAGCAGCATGAGCATACACAAATCGAGGATTGGTGGAAGGAGCAACAAAGGAGGCAAGAGTGTGAGCGCATTGAAGAGATACTAGCAAGGCCGCCTAATTTATCTACCTTTCATTTAGAGTCAATTGTGGGCAGAGCGTTTCAAGACCATTGCTTGCAGAGCCGACCTTGACACCACACAAGTTCCCTGGATATTTGGGCAACCGGACAGGTGATGTGTACGACGTGCTACAGCCAACTCAGTCAATATGGTATCCTGGGCAATCAGCTCAGCCAGGTGTTGGAGACTCATTACTTGGTCCAATTGATATAGCTCGGTCACTGGATGCTCGGCCTACTCCAGCACTTCCAGGCTATAGTTTTGGTGATCTTTCGCGAGCCGAACGGGAAGTGTCGACTGCCGCTGTAATACAGACGAATAATCTAGCCACTTTGGCAGGATGTCCCTCTGTACTACCAGTAGTGCGCACAGCCGACTTTAAGTTAGCTCCTCCAAGGCCACCAGCCAGTGCAAGGCGGAAGCAATTACCGTACCGGGCACACAAGGCTCAGGGAACTGACCCTGATGCTCACCTAAGGCATTTTGACAAGTGTATTTGGTACAATGGAGAGACAGATGAGATTGTCATCATCCTCCTCTTTGGAACAACCCTTGTTGATAAGGCCCAGACCTGGTTTGATGATTGGCTGGATCATCACCCCAATTGTACTTGGGAGGAGGCGAAGGAGGCGTTCAAGATGCGGTTCACGGAGCAAGATTCTGATGAACAGGTGTTCATGACTCTAAGGACCTTCAAACAAGGTGAGGGGGAGAAGGTTCAAGACTATTATGGGAGGTTTACAAAATCGATCAAGTGTTTGCAAACATATGTTGGAGAAGGCTTCAAGCTGACCTACTTCAGGGCAGGCCTGGTAGACTACCTGAAGGTCACCACAAGCGCCTATACAGCCAACACTCTGACTACTTTGCAGGAGGTAGCTCGGCGCTGTGAAGCCCACTGCATCAATGCTTTAGGGGAGGAACTTTACTTTCAAGCCTGGCATACAAAGTCGACTACTGGACAGCCGACTACCTTACCAGCTCAGGCGGAGGCAGGAGAGTCAGATAGTGGGAGGTATTGCACAGTCTGCAAGAAATACGGCCATGACGATGCTAACTGTTTTTTCAACCCAGCCAACCCGAAGAATAGACTTCCACGACCTGAAGGTCCACTGATTGTAGGGGTCGACGAAGTAACTGCTCAGCAACACGGCAGCAACTCTAGCCGACTTGTTGACAATCGACCTGGAAGGTACCAGCATGATGGCTATGGCCAGATCGATACTAGCTTTATTTGCGACGAGACCGACCATCAAATGCGCAACTGTCCTTACAAGTTGAGGTTTGAGCAGTTTGTGGCATCTAGAAAACTTCGTAGTGATACGGTAGGTGTCAATAATGTGGAACTGCAGGAGCGGGAAGTGGAGGAGATGGAACTCCAAGAGCCATCTGAAGTGGCAGTTTCTCTAACCAGAGCAGCAAGACTGGAGGTGGGCCTTCCATTGGAAGACAAAGAGGCACAGGAGGAGCTTGAAGGGGCCACAACAGCCAACTTGGATGCCAACGCACCTACGGCACCAACTTTGGATGGTGACTGGATTGGATTTATTAACCCTGATTGTCTATAGGATATCCCAAAGAAGGCGCCTCATACAAATATGGAGAGTCTTCTCGGAACCCAGCTAGAAGCTTTGGTACAGGAGATTAGCCGCCAAATCCTAGAGACCCCCATTACAGTATCGTTAGGACAACTGTTGGCAGTGGCCCCTACTCTCACAGAGTACTTGAAGAGTCAAGTGTTCCGAGCACGTGCGTGCGAGCCGACTACGTCTGTAGACTCGATTGAGCCGCCTGTACGAGCCGACCATACCAAGCCGACCGTGAAACAGGGTTCACTTGAGTTGATTCCAAGGGTCTCCAATGATCCAAGGATACAATCTACGGTGGTTGTTGGAGCAATGAATATTGATCTTGGTCGCCCTGTGGTTTCTATACAAGTGGAGGATTTGACCTTTAAGAACATACTTCTAGAAGAGAGCTCTACAATCAGCTTGATTACAGAAGAGGAGAAGGTGATGGTACCAGCGTTACAAGAGGCCATTGGATTCAAGTAGCGGCTGCTATTTGTCAACACTCCATTGAGGGAGACAATCTTGGCAGCAGAGCAGATAGCAGTATGGAAGGAGGATTTTCACTGCCCAACTGTTTTAGACAGTGAGGTTCCATTTCGAGGATGAAGCTCCCTAGGTGGCTTCTTTGAGCCAATTCCTTTACAGAGCCGACCGCCACAGCCTTCTTCAAAGGGCTCTTAGGATGATTATCAGGGCGCCACTCTAGCTTTTACGAAGCCGACATTTACATAGCCGACTTCTATCGAGCCGACTGTTTCAAACTTAAGCTCCACCAATGGGCCCAAGGAAGAGCGACACCATCAATGGACGGCTTCACGGCAGCACCTAGCATCACTGCTAGTTAGGAAGGGGTTCCATGTGTTTGATACCAAGGATTAGTTTTCTTCTCCACCATTTACTAGTGTAGTCAGTTTTTTTTACTGCAAGCCGCTTAGCCTTCTTTCCATTTACATCCTTCTCTCTTAGTCTCTATGCGCCCTGAGGGCGGAACTACCAGAAAAAGTGGATAATGTTAACCGGAGACCCAACCGGTCTCTCCCTTTAACCCCATCCAGTCCCCTCTCAGTTTCATCCTGGAAGTCTCCCGATAGTCATCCAGTTCCTACGGATGAACTCTGTCAGTCGGCTGGATGAACTCTGTCGGAGCCGACTGGATGAACTCTATCGGAGCCGACTGGATGATGCTGTCCGTTTTCAGGGGGTTTAAGAGGCAGGTTAGGGGTTTGGAAGATCATTATACACTAGAGCAGGTAGAGTCAGAGAGGTCTGAGAGCTGTTAGGAGCTGTTGTACCATGTTTTGTGGCTGTTTTGACCCATTTTATGCAGTTTTGACCTCTTTTTGCACTTGTATTGTACATTTCCAGCATTTTTTGAGGGTTTGGAGCACTAGGTTTAGTTGGATTTTGTTGGGTTTTGATGGGGTTGTGAAGGCTAGGGTTTAGTGGTTAAATCCTCCCTTTACTATAACGCTTGTCTGTTCCCTGCATAGCTTTGGCTTGCGTCCTGGAAGCTCCATCACCAACAGGAGGGAGCTCAAAGTTCACGCTGTCGTCGAACACAGCATGTAAGTACTCAACCTTCTCATGCCTCACTAAGGAGAAATCTATTGTTTTCAGAATGTGTCTCCTCCCTGGTCTCTCCGCAAGTTTCCCAATGAGAGGGACTACACCGGCAGACTCCTCTTGTGAAGATTGGGAGGTATTGGCACCTTTGACAGGAAAATCCGATGGCATTTTAGATTCTACATACTATTTTGGAACCTCAAGTGCTGCTTTCAGCGGACTTCTCTCCTCGTCTGAAGAAAGGGAGATGACTGGCGTTACATCCGGAGTATCCAATCCTTGCTCTAATTTGACCTTCACATCACATGGGAGAGGAGTCTGAACAGTAGATGATCGAGGAGGAGTTAGAATCTCAGTGGACGCCTGTATCTGGGACTCTGTAAGACCATAAACTTTGTATCTACGGAGATACAGGTTCCACAACTTGTTATCGTCATCGTCTTTCTCTGAAACTTGATCAAGAGAGTGTGTGATCTCATTCATCTCATCATTATAAATCTCCTCCTCTAAACTAATACTCTCTTCTCTGAAGTGAAACCTCAGACTGAGGCGGTGCGCAGTAACAGTTGCCAAGCCATCCTCATCTACACGTACCGTAAGTGGAATCCCAATGCCATGAGCTCTGAGGACGGCCATGCCTAACACTCTGTCTGCAGGGAGATGCGCCATTCTCGGCTGTAAGTAGGGAGATTGGAGTGAGACGAGACGAATTAGCGAAAAGAAATTGAGAGGATTAGTGCATTGCCTGTGTTCTACTTATTAGATGTCCAGAATTCATTCGTTAGTTTATTAGCACAATATGCTTTCAGTTTAGATGTAAAGGGGAATGAATAAGCAATATTGGTCAATTAAGAAGCCGTCAGTTTCAGTTAGGTCGTGGATGCTAGGATGTATATTTAACGGATCAATAAAATCTTTATTGTGGTCTTAATTTGATTTGATGGGTATCTATAGTGTCTTGGATTGAGCCGTCATTTTGAAAATAAATATCAACTATTGGTATCCGATTTTGCATTAATGTTAATGATGAAACTGCTTTAAATATTCTGAGTGCATTGTCTTCAAGGAACATTGTTTTAAATTTTGGAGGCTCATCTTGCAACTTGCAAAAGAATGTCTATGACTTATAGTCTCTCTTCCTCCCTGTTACTAAGTCATCCTTATGTCAAAGTTAGCGTTTGCTATCTCGGATCGGGGGCAGGATGTTTTGCAGTTTAGGGTTTTGATATGCAAGCTTCGACTAAGAAGAAGAAAAGAAGGAGAGGTCTGTTATTTAGTAGTGCAAAGGCTTTGAAGTATAGTCGGATGATGAGAAGTGGAAAGATGACGGCTGAGGGCTTAGAGACTACCGGATTACAGAAAGTTTTAGATTTTGGAACAGAGGTGGAGGAAACGCTAGGTACTCTCATAGAAGATAATCCAAAATAGTATGGAAGGCGAGTTTGGAAGGGAAACAATAAGAGTTTGGAGTCACAGCAAATGCAAGGCTAAGAAACAAAGGTATGATTTAATTTTGAGATTGTTTGAGAGTCCGTCTTGAGTTCACGCGTTCATTGTTATTCTTATCAGCCCTCCAGAGATTTTTGACCTCTTCAGCTTGTTGGTTGCAATTATCAGCGTCAAGTCCCAACCCTCTGAATAGCACTCAATTGCCTATTCTCCATCCATAGCCTCTCATTATCTGCATCACTAAACTAGGCTTCCCAAAATTACGTGCCCGAATTCTCGACCCCATTCCTTCCTCTTACTTCATAAGAACAGCCTAACTCTCTTTGTTCTCCTCTCGATCCTCGACTTGGCTTCGCTCTCCTCTAGTGGCGGTAACTCTATCTAGCGGGTCCCTTTTTTCAATTTGTCACACTCCTTCATAACCCACCTCGTCCATTGAAGCTCGAAGTTTTCTGTCTTCTCAATCATCAAGAAGGGAACCGCAAAGGCAGTGCCGTTAACGGCACTGCATTTGCGATGCTCTCTTTCTTGTCCAGGTAGCCTTCTCCATCCGAGCTTCGATGGAGGAGGTGGGCTGGGAGGGAGGACATGATGTGTGTGGGAGATACTGTAGAGGCAGTGCCGTTAACGGCACTGCTTATGCTGTACCTCCCAAAAACCCCATGTGTTCTCTCCGAGCCCACCTCCTCCATCGAAACTCTAATGGGGAGGGCTATCAACTGTCCACAAAGGCGCTGCAAAAGCAGTGCTATTAACGGCAGTGCTTTTGCAGTGCCTTCCGGATGGCACGGAGCCCATCTTCCTCACCAAGCCTTGTTAAGTGATGAAGGTGACTTAATGCCATCCATACGGCACTGCAAAAGCAGTGCCGTTAACAGCACAGCTTTTGCAGTGCCTTCAAGATTGCACAAGGCCAACCTATACTACCGAGCTTCTTGACAAGGCTTGGTTGTAAAGGTTGGCTCGGTGCTATAGAGAAGACAATGCAAACGCAGTGTTGTTGAGGGCACTGCTTTTGCAGCGACCTTTGCCTTATTCGTTTTGTGTTTTGCCTTTTCATGTTATTTGTTTTGCAATTGGATTGCGCATTTTGCGAGCATGAGATTGGGTTGAGCATGGATTTGGCTTATTGATGTTCTGAGTACCTCAAACAAACTTCGTGTTGCAGTTCCCTTATCGGACTGAGGACTTAAGCAGAAGTTGTATGATCCTGTCAACAAGGAATCACTGAACACCGCATCTCGACTGGAGAAATTGAAGTAGCAGCTAAAGGCAAAGGATCGACTCTTCATACCTCTTTGTCGGATGGTGTCACTACCGGTGGTTTGACCTGTCTTGAAGAATGATGTGAACAACCTTGCTGCCCATTTTGTTAGGGATGGTTACATGGAGGGTAATGGATATTTTCATGTTGCCCTTGAAGACAACCATGGGCATACTTCAGAAATTACCCTGGCTATTGAAGCCTCCTGGTCCAAGGAATGGAGGGAGGTTAATGAAGACTTTGAGGAGAGCTTGCGCGAAGATGAAGACTTGCAGATTTTTTTGAACAAGATGTTTATGGTCTGGGATAGTAACCATAGGTTACAAGCTTGGATGCCGATTATTGAGGAGTATCAAGTGGGAGATATCAACTCGCATTACAAGGTGGAGAGTATGATTCTCAATCCAAGAAAGGATGTACCCTCCGCCTTGACTGCGTCACACGAAGTTAACTGGTGAGAGATCTTTGATGTTCACCTTTGGTATGATTTGTCTTCTTTTTTAGAGAGTGCTGATTAACCCGATTCTCTACATGTTCAGGAGGAACCAGAAATTGCATGTGTCAACTAATCTTGTCCACAAACTGTACCGCGTCCAAAACATAGCTCCTCAGCCAATCTCTTACTTTGAGGGTCTAGTACCGCAGCCGGTCCTGGAAGCAGCAAAGAAGAAACAGGCCGGGAAGAAGAGGACTTGGTACACACTCTCGGTTGAAGCCTTATGCTCATTACTTTACCAGGTATGCGCTCCTTAGCAGCGGCAATGTCTTTCATTAAATACCGTTTTATTATCGTGTTGAATAACTTATACAATTTTGTGCAGCAAGAGCTAGGAGAAGCCGCACATACTGCTTAGGAGAGATTTCCGATCAACCACCCAGACCTTGAGCAATGGACTGAGCGCTCTGCCGACAAGTGGGTTGCCCAGGCAGTGAAGGCAGTGGAGGACAAGCTTATTTGGGAGCTAAAGAAGTTTTCGCCGATTGCACATCCGAAACACACGCCGGCGTTTCTAGAGGAGGTAAAACTACATTTCCAAAAATTTGATAAGCTTGAAATGCAATAGGAGAAGCTCTGGATGTTGGCAACCTCGGCAATGCCCACGCCGATGATGAGCAAGTGGCCCCAGAGGTGGAACTCTTCTTTAGCAATTTGGGATGCGTACAAGTTTCCCAAGCCTAACTTTGTCAACGTTGTATTCCCTCCATGGCTCCATAAGGCCACTTGGTGGGCTCAAGTAAGTTATTTCACTTCTTGGACTTGAACCTTCAAATTTCCATTTCCGCTTCCGAAATTCAATTTGCTGCCGCTCAAAAGCACTGCCGTTGACGACAGTGCTAAGGGGGGCACCTTCATGTCCCTGCATGAGCCTTGGGCTCATGTGGACGGAGGAGCAGCAGAGAGATTCTGCTGCTCCCAAAAGGATTGCCGTTAACGGCAGTGCTTTTTGGAGAAGCAGAAAGTCTTTGCTGCTCCTCCGCCCGTATGAGCCCAAGGGCCCATGTGAGTGGAGTAGGCTTGCCTCAGAAAGCATTGCCGTTAATGGCAGTGCTTTCTACGGCACGCCTCATGCACCCGCATGAGACTCGTAATTTAGGCTTGTGATTTAAGTATGGGTTTTTTACTGATATTCTGGTTTGACTTGAATTTTGTTTTAGTTAGCAGTGGAGGCCGGGGAGCTCTTTAGGGGAGTTCTTTTGGACTTGGGAGTGGAGGTCATCTACCGCCCTAACGAAGGGGATCCCATTCAGCATATTTTTGACTATGTCGAGGTTATGAGGTGTTAGCTGTGGGACTCTGCATTTTTCAGGGAATTTAGTGGAGACCAAGTTCACAAGAACAAGACTGCGGATCACCAACTGAGTTTTATCCAGCTGTTCACAGGGTTCTCTACAGGTACTTCAAGTATGTTCTCCTCCCCAGGAAGGCAATTTCCAAGGTACCCGCCTTTTTTCCTAACTACCTCGACACTTCGAATCCCGAGTGTATGTATACGCCTGCGATGCTTAGGGCTTAGGAGCCAGTTCACTATGAGAGATGTGGCTGGTACATGGACTGTCCCCTAAAGAAGTGCCCGGCTTTTGATGCTGCACTTCGAGATTCTCTTCAGCCAGCTCTGGCCAAGATTCCAGCAATAGCGCCTGCTACTGTGCTCTCGGATTCTCCCGACTAACAAGCAGGAGGCTCTCCTAAGGGAAAGGCAACTTCTATAGGAAGGAATGGAAGGGGAGCAAAGCGAAAAGCAAGGGACCCGGTTGATGAGCAAGCAGAGGAGGACATTCCCGGAAACACCACTGCAAGCACCGAGGGTCAGCAAACCGGGCCCGGGGTCACTCAGCCCAATCCTTCTCCTCCTCCTCGTCCAGAGTTTAAGCGCCTTCAGCATGCATCTGCTTCCAAAGATGCTCCCTCCCAGTTTACTCCTCCAACCATGAAGACCATGTCGGCGGCAGCATCCTCTATCCGACACCCGACCAAGCTTCTCATCCTTGATGAGGCTTTTCACATGATGGTGGATTACAAGAGCAAGCGAGACAAATACCCACCCTCCTTTGAGACTATGATTGCATTTCTAACGAAGGTAAATTTATAAATTATCCTTGTATTTTCTGTTCTCAATTTTATATTGAATCTTATGCACCATTTCGGGTTTTAATTCATTTTTATTCCGCAGGTTGGAGGAAGTCGGCAGTTGTATTTCTCAGGATTGGCCAATCAGAAACCCGCAGTGGACTTGGTGATTGCGGACTTTCCAAACGGAGCGTTTGTCCTGGGGGTCTCGGAATTTCCTGAGCATGTTCCTTTATGGAATGAGTTGGTGCAGGATTACATCAAGCTGACGGTCGGTTTTTGTCGCGGCTTCCTTCACGATGACGGGGCTCTACTTCTCTTTATTCCAGACAGCAGTCACATCATGAAAGTTTTGGGAAGCTTTCTCAAGAACAACAACCTGGCTGTGAAGAAAGAGTGGATCATTGTCAATTCCCTTCACCATACGCATCCTACAGACCCTTCACTGCTCGTGAGTTCTATGCTACAAATCTTCGCAATCAACTATGAGTTAGATAGTTTATTAGTTATTTGACTATTACATTCTCAAGTCTATTGACAAGGCTATGCTGTATGCAGACCTTGATGTTGAAGGCCATCCTGTTGGTTCGAGACTTCTCCAAACCTGTGGCTAGGAAACCGAGGGACCTTGCCATTTTCATAGGGGCTCAATTCGCGAAGGTCAACCTTGCTAAGGATGATATATTGTTCAATGTTGTGACTGAGGAATCCGCCATGAAGAGAAAGGATTCTGACTTCCTTTGGAGAGGTCCAGAAGAGAAGTCTCAGGCCCTTATGGAGCTTCTGATTGGCGGACTTTGCCCTGCAAATGGGATTGTTTGTGACCTTGCTCCAAGAACTGGTAAATAACTTTCAGATTCTTCAGTTTTTCTTTTCTCACTTTCTTTGAATTTAGCAGTTTCTAACTCCTTTGATTCTACGTATAGGGCTGCAGTGTTGACCGCCAAGGCAACAAAGAAGGCGATCGTGGCACTTGAAGGGGATAAGAACATCTTTTAGGAGGTTCTGGAGCCTCTTTAGAGGACTGCACCACGGCCCCACGGGATTGTGCCATCTGAAGTTACTGATCTTACCAACGACAACGAAGTCCTTCCCGAGGAGGATGCTATAGATTTATGTGAGTAAGTTCGTTATCAACTGCATCATTCTTTCTCTACTGTTCTTGAGTTGTCTTTTGACTCTTTTCTTTGTAATTAACATTCATTTTTTTTTTGCAATCGAAGTCTGAATCTGAGACGTCTTTGGGGACATATTAGCTCAGCAAGCAGATCTGATCGACTTCCTTGCTACATTGAAGGCCTGGCAGAAGAGTTAGCTCAGATTTCTTCTACTAGTTTGAGTGCCTCATCTAGTCCTTGCAAAAAACATAATCCTAGTTTCTGCCCGTTCATTCTAAATAGTGCTTCAGAGAGTGAGGATGAGTTTATTCCGTAGTTCTGCTTTCTGATTTGATTTGTGGTCATCCTTTCCAACATTTTGTAGCACTTCAAGTTTTTGGTTTTCGCAATGTCTGTTGAATCCTTTATGTACTTTGGTTTTTTTGTGTGCAAGTCCTTCATACATGCAAGCACTAATACATTGAGGATTTGAGGAGACATTGATTTTGAGAGATTGTTCTCGATAACAACTGAGTATAGATTTTAACACTAGGTAGAAGAATAACTTATGTGATTCTACTGTGTACTTTTGTTTTCAAACCTACCAAGCACTTATAACTCTTTCGAGTTGTTTAACTTTCCATATTTCATATGCACATCTGCTCACCTTATTTCATCGACACTAAAGCACCCCTTTTAGTGAACTAATCAAATCAAAGTCCTATGTTTGAACAAATGCATTTCAAACTCTCATAAGTTTTTCATCAGTTTCATTCGAACTGATCTGAGTTTGATCGTAGTTCCGCAATAAGTATTAAACTCTTAAATTCAAGTTTTATTTTAACAAATTAAAAATCTTCAATTCTTAATTCATCGTCCATAGCTAACAAGCTCATCAAATATTTTTTATAAGAAATCAATTCTGTATTCGTTCCAGGAATCTTTGAAATAAGTAAATGTTATGCTATAACTATTTCTATATTCGAAAAGTATAACTATTACTGAAAAGTCATCATAAGTGATAAGGATGGATAGGGACAATTTACAACACCTTTTCAGAATATTTGAAGAATTAAAATGTTGTCCTCGTAATCTTCAAGCCCTTGAAGAACTACTAGAATTCAATCAAATTTCACATTTATTTTATAGCATGGAAGATCATAGACTTAAACGCGTTTTTTCATTGTTGTATCTCTTGATTTTGATAACTTATCAACAAGTACATTCATTTGATGAGGAAACTCCACAGAATGTATTGTTGCCAGTTGAAATTACAAATAATATATACAAGAAGGTATGGCTGCAGTGCTTCGAAAAGGTCTATGATAATGGTATGCCAAAACAACGGAATGTCCTATTTGATCAAATCAAAGCTCATACATCTATCGAAGTCGGCCGCGGTCTTCTCGATTATGAAGATAATTTGTTTTGAGATTTTGAATACGAAATCCGCGAATGGAACTGTGCTATAAAATACGAGATAGATTTCATGTGCATTTGGGAGCATCCAAATGCTCGTCTTGTGCGGCACAGAGATGCAAAATTCAACGATGACAATTGTCCTATCCATGAACGAGGTCCCAACCCTGATAAATATTTGTGTCGATGGAATATTGAACGAGATGGTTTGTATGTCTCTCACTTCCATCTGTTTAGCGGTAGACATTAGTTCAAGCTATTTGGACATTGGAAGGACGACGAGGACCACTACAAAAATCTGGCAAAGTATAGGGTGTCTATATTTAAGGATCGGGATGATGAATTAATGATTACATATGGAGTTGTGGATGGCACAAGGAACACTGTGAAAATTCCTGGAGGCCTTCGAGTACATGAATCGAAACGATTTTTTTGAATATACTTAAATCGACGCACTGATGAACATTTACTGAGTTCGACTTGGATATGCAATTTTAAAGACCTAAGGAGTATGGCTTATCGTAGAGATATTAAAATATGGACACCTCCTCTGGTAAACTACGTTTCAATGCCTATCGAGTGTATAGATTGCGCATGGAAAGCAGATAATGAAGGGATTTGGCTGGATCAAGTTGGATGTGGACAAATCGGATCAATTTGGGAAAAACGATTTGACTCGGTTCCAATACGGAAGCGGACAAGAGAACCTGACCATGAAGATCAACCAGCAAAGCGTCCAAAACTACATCACACGGAACTTTGAAATTTTATAAGATAGAGGCATTTCTAATATATTAATTAAACGGAAAACGTTGTCCATTTCATATTTTTTGGATTCGTCTCATTTTACTATTGTACTCAAAACACTCTTAGTAATAGTTTGTAAATATGAATACTTTAATTAATCTTTAAAGGTCGATAACCACTCCTATGATACCAATCTCGTCTATTATTCTGAGACTCCCATAACTATTAGAAATTTCTTTAAATGTTAATCTTTTTTTTTCATAATACAAACATCATCTGTTCTCCGAAGAGACCCATAACTATAAAAACTTACATTACAAACAATAATATTTTTTTATTATCCCAAGCTCACCTATTCTTCGAAGAAATCCAAACACCAGTTCTGGCAAGAATATCTCTCCTTGCTAAACACACAAAGACTGGCTCTTTCCTCTACAATCCTCTGGAGTCCTCTATCGCACTCAAACACCCCACTAGTTGCCTATTCGTTAGAGTAATAATCCTTCGAGGGATATACAGTCCAACTCTTGTGGATATCAAACCAGCAATTTTCGCCATCCGATATGATCACTTTGGGCAGCTGAACAACTGGATTCTCAACGGCGGTGGAGGCCAAGGGATACGGGATAAGGGACTGCTCCATGATACGAAGAAGCTCATTGGTACAGAGCACTGTCCACCGCCATTCACCATCACCAACATGGAGGCGTCCGATGTGCCTAAACGGCGGCAGGTCCATGTCTCCTTCCCTGGCGCGTTACACCTCCACCAGCCAAAGCCGCAGCTAATCATAACTCGCCGGTGCCTTGGGGGCCAAACCCACAACCGTTCTCGTCCCCCTTGACGCCGCAATACGCACCTTCTGCATTGCGCAACACTCTAAATTGTTGTTGTCCTAAAACGTTCCACGCAAGCTTGCAGATTTACTTCTTCGAACTTGTACCCTACCTTTGCATACAGCACTGAATGCCAGGGACTGTGTCACTATCCGAATACGCCACCTAGAAACAAGCTCAAGAAACAAAGAATGGCCTCCTTCTGTGCAACCCAAGTGGTGTTTCGTGATGAGAATCTCTTACTTGTATCACTCAAATGAAGAAGTTTCGCTGCGTAGGAAGACGGAGTAATCTTCGATGAAGACAAGGACTCTGACAAGGTATATCTTGGTTACAGCAGTTAAGTTATTGTACACGAACTTTGAAATATTCCAGGAAGTTTTCAGACCTTGCCTCCTTTATGTTCTGTGAAATTTGTTTTTCTCTGTAATTAATTATATAATCCTATAAAAGAATTATTTGTTTGATCTAAAACTCAACGCCAGATCATTGTATCTTGCCTAAACCCATGACAAATCTAACAACATATATGCATGACGTCATCATGACATCAGCCCTAATTTATACCTCTTAATAGAAACGTAATGAACTGAAGTGATTTTACCCCTGAAAGCGACAGAATTACACTCTTTTTTCTAAAAAAAATAACTAAAAAAATGCCAGATTTCCGTATTTTCCCGCGGTTATAGAGGTATTATTAGTATTGAGAATTTTGTTAAAGGTAAATTCTATGCTCTCCATTTTGTGCGTCCATCTGAAGTGTGCGTCCCCTTAGGCTTAAGTACCCCGCTTCAGCATCTGTACCGCCCTCTTCTTTCTCTGTCAATACAATCACAATATGGTATTAGAGCGATAGTATAGAAATCTCCAAACCGCAGATTTGAGGTTTTCTTACAGTCCTAGAGTCATCTATGAATCCCACGAGAGAGGTACCTCCATCCTTGAAACTAGTAGGGCAGAACAACTACATTCTCTAGAGCTACAAGGTCAAGATGATGTTAATGGGGAAAAATCTGTCGAGGTTTGTACTACCTGACAGCACTCCCCTAGCAGCCACCAGTAGCTCAAGCAAAGACTCCGGCACTGCTACCTCAGCCAACGCATCCAGCCTGCCAACAACCAACGTTGCCTTTGCGTCAGTCTAGGAGAACAGTGCAAGTAAGATCCAAGCGTTTCGCATTATCATAGCCACAGTAAAATATTCCGTTATTTTGCATACCATTCACTTGATTGATCCATCACACAACTGGACCAGACTTTGTACCTTGTACGATGTACAAAGTCCATCTAGACGTCTCGCTTTAAAAGAGAAACTCTACTCTCTCAGAATGCAAGAGGGTAAATGTCTTGACACTCACCTGCAGGACATAAACTCAATAGTACCACAGTTAGCTAGCCTAGAGGTACAAATAGATGATGAGGACCTAGTGGACAAAGTCCTCTCTAGTCTCCTCAAGAGCTGGTTGACATTTAAGACAATTCAACAGGAAAAAGTGCTTACTTCCTCTTTTTCCGAGCTCCAAGGCTCACTACTGCATGAAGAAAGCTCCCGGAATCTTGACGCTTAGTAGGATGCGGAAGACGTGCTTTATCTCAACCGAGAGTAGTGGGACAGGACAACTTATCCAAATAGAGCACTAAGTCGACCTTACTATTCAGGTCGAGTAGGGTGCAGCTCACCTAGTACCCGAGGAGGACGGTATAGTAGAGGACATGGCCGGGTCTCTCACAGTCCTTGAATCTGCAAGAAATGTGGCAAGGAGGGTCACACTGATCTCGAATGCAACACTATCAAGATTGAGAAGCAGATACGTGATTTGCAGGTCAAACCCTCAATACGCCAGACCACCGAAAGTTCATACTCAACGCTGGACGACTCACCTGAAGATGACAAGTACAGCAAGGACGAGAATTAGGAGGCCAGCCTCAACGCATGCATGAGTCCTTTCACCGTAGACAAAGAACCCTGGTTTCTAGACTCGGGTGCAAACTCACATGTCACTGATAACCCTAGATTGATCACCAAAAAATCCACGTCCCACGTCCCTAGCATACGCACAACAGCAAGTCAGATTTTGCCAGTTGCTTACAAAGGACATGTATCTCACTAGTACAAATCCCGTCCAAAAACCTCTTACGGTAATGACATGCTGTCCAAAGTTTGTCATCAGAGACTTAATAAATGATAGATGATGTTGTCCAAGGGACTCTGAGTCCAGACCTCAGACGTGTCATCTTTCCCGAATTTCCTCAGTGGGGACCGCGAGGTGATGAGCAAAAGTGTTTTACCGCCTTCAGCCTACGTCGATTTCTATGTCTCCGGACTGTACATGGTTTAGGGCGTTGTTTTACATGTTCACCTGGGCTTTTCGAATCTCTGCATTTTTTTCGTTGATTACGGTTGACGATCTACAGATACTGATGCGTAGTTTCCTGTGACCTTCGCATTTAGTAATGATGAACTCATATATCGAACATTTGAACAATTTCTAAAACAATCTATGTGACATATAGATTAACTCAGTCGCAGATGTACACTGTATGGAAACGCGTAATTGTTCGATGATATACTCAGCAGTGACATAGCAGAGATGTTCGTCTGTATAAAATGAAAGATGTTCAAAATCCGAGCAAAGATTGCGGATTCTCCTCTATCTCTTGTCGTACAAAACTAATTACAATTAATTCATCATAAGGAGCTTCGCATAGATTCGATTGCTTTACATAAATGACCCACGAAATATATATGCTTCGCAACTGAAGTTGCACTGATCATGTGGAGAAATTGATTGAACAGGATGTGCATGTTAAGAAAAAAAACAAAATTAGAGTAATACTGTAAAGCACTTTTACAAAAAAAATCAGAACAAACAAACCCAACATGATTCCATTAACTGAAAATCTAACAAAAAGACGTAGACCATCATTACAATGTTAACTAATGAACTCACTTACAGAATCATGTATTGTCTACATAAATTAAAGAACAGAATAGCGGATTAATAATTGCAACATTCGGCTTGAATGCAAATTAAAAAAAAAAAAACAGACATTACAGGTTATAACTTTACTCAATCACGCTTTTCGAGATATATAAATCACCATGATTATACAATTCGTAAGGAACATATCCATGGAAAAAGCTGCCACTCACAGTTTCATTGAGGATTCATAAGAGAAATTGGACGCACACTCTAATGCTGCCGGACTTGCCTCCCATTGTCACAAAAAAATATTTTATTTCTCCAACGAGACCTCCTGGGTGAATACAGTCTTCGCATTTCAAACCTCTCCTATACAGAAACTCCCCATAAATTATTCAGGTGTTGTATACATTTAAAAAATATGTGAACCAGCTACATGTAGAATTCCGCAACCTCTTAAGCTCCGTTCTACTAACAAGTACACATTGTCTGCATGGAAATATTTCGTTCGACATGTGACTATTAAACTAAACTACCAGATCACTCAGACTAGGATGATAGAATGTGCGAGTGCAACCTAGCGTTACTTTGCATGCACATCTCTTTGCCCTGACTCCTTATAAAACTGGAATCCCTCAAAACATATACCATGTAGCAAATCACAACCTCTTGATTCTGTCATGCGAGAGGACTATAGTGATGGACGAGTTAGTTGAGTGTGTGAGGAGGCTTGCGACGGCAGAGATGAACACTCTGATGATTACACTAGAAATTCAGGTTTTGAAGGCCGAGCTAAACTCGATAGACGTACCTGCACTTAGGGAGGCTTTGATAGACGCGCAGGAAGCGTATGAGAGTGAGCTGGATGTCCAGGCCAATATTCTTTAACTGTTCACTCCCGCGCGTCCAAGGCGTGGATTGACCGATGTTGACAGGAGAGTGGGTAGGCACCTGAGAGATGTAATGAACGCGAAGGAGGAGAAGGAAGGAGCGACAAAACGTTGGTGGCGTGGAACACGAAGGACTCAAAGTTTACAGAACCAGATCAGAGTTGCGGAGGTAGAGCTTGTTAGTCTTGAAGCAGTGGAACAACTCACTAGGGAAGACTGTTATGCGCCAATTGTGGACTTGGCACGTGGTTGGACAGGTTCTAAGGTAGTTCGTAGAAATTCTCGATAGAAACTCCCTCTGTAACAACTTCACAGTAAGTACAATGTGAGTAATTTTGAGCTTAAACTATACCATCTAAGCAATCAATATGCGAATGTTATCAGGCTGTTCTTCCAGAAGCACTATGTGTACTGAATCGTTACTCAATCCCTATTTTCAGTAAAGCAAACATGCATCAGCTTCAACTCATCCAATTCTTTTTCATTGTGAACTGTTTTGGTTTAAAGGTTCATCATTGTGTATTACAGAGCATTGTGTTTAGGATAGTATGGATTCAGTTCTATAGGTACATGGCTTTTGATCCTAAACTCCTACTTGGCTAACACTTTTTAGGCAGAGTCCTGTTTTCTTCACCAAGTCACCAGCATCAACATCAAAATCATGTAACTACTTTAAAATAGATGGTTCATGAATGCGTTACCGAAAATTCAGATATCTCTCGGTTCCGCCTGCCCTCCTTTGTATATGAAGCTTGAAATCTCCACTGACGACTGTATCATTAACTTCTCATCAAGCACTTCCTCTTCCCCCTTCTCGCCTTCTCCCACTGTAAAAGCCTTCTCAGTAGACATATCCAAACTACAAGATTCTTCTTTCTTAGCGCCGTTTGTACTACCCCCCAACTCCATTACTTCCAACATTCGTTTGAATCAAATCAAAAATCGACCCATCAGGATAATACTCAAAAAGCACTGTATCAAAGACAATACACCTCGGTAACTATGTTACAATGTAAACGAAGTGAAATAGTCTTTACAACAACAGGCAGCTCAGAACTGAATGTGCTGAATGTTCACTTAGTACTGAAAAAACAAGCAACAGACATCGACTACAAAAAGTTTTTAATTCCATCTACTCTTCGAACACTTGTACAAACGAGAGTTACCAAACAAAATTTACACTTCACATGCACCTTCTGGACTGACTGCCTAAGATTCAATGTAATGTACCCTGCCATACATTTAGCATGCTATTTATGATTTCATCAGAAGACACTTAAAATTTCACAATACACGCAGAAGATGCACAAGTGAATATCATTCCCAAATAAAATCATGATACAGTGATAGTTTGAAGCTCTACATGAGAACAATTACCTTCTCCGTTATGTGTGGACTATACCATAGTAGGTGGAGAAGCTGCGAAATTGAGAAAACCTTTAAAAAACAAGCATTCCTGTCGTCTACTTTCCGAATGTACCTTCTACTACTCTCATCTCTGATAAGTACTTTCCAGTATATTAAACGCCTGATACAAACCGATGGCCTCTTCACACATTCGGATATATATGAATCTAATGTCATTCAAAAGGCTTCCTCTCCTATCCTGCTGAAACTTACTTGCTTTCGGTTTTGCTCTGTTCATTGAATGCATAATCTGGTTCACTTGTCGTTTTATCTCCTTCTTCCTTCCTCCGCTTCCGACGTTGGACTTCCTTGAACCTGTTAGCACGCATCCTGAACTACCTGTCCGTGTACTTCATCGGTAATCCAAGATCAAGACATTCACGCCGAATGGTGTGAAGATTCTCATCGGGTCCAAACTCCTCTTCGTCAATTTTTTCCTGGCAACAGAATTCATCAAACGTCATTTTCATATCCCAAAACTCTGGAGATAAATCAGCCCTCTGACAATGCTCGTCGTACTCACGCAACGTCCTCTCAAAGTCAGTTTCACTGGGTGAAACAACACTGTCCTCAGAGGTTTTATCCTCTTTTTCATGTGTGTCACTCTGTTCCCCCACAGGTTCTTCTGTTTCAATAGTGACTTCCCTTTTCCTCTTGAGGCAAAGGGATCTTCTCATTCCTCCCCCAAAAGGGTTCACAAGTACTTCACTGCCTTCCGCAATATCCTTCTTGCCTTCCTCGCCAGTACTTTGTTTCTGAACATTCTCCTTCTCTTTCTCTGGCAAAATCTGCTTGTTCTCCGCCGAGTTCGGACTCGAAGATTCTGACATCTTACAATATCCGCAGACGTCCACAAAAATATGAACGAGACTCCAAGATTCTGTATACACTAACAATGTCCCTCCCATATGTTGTATCCTGCAAACAAACATGCAGACTACACTGTTAACATATGAACTGTAAATTAATCCATAACAAGAAAGTGAATAAATTGTACTAAAGAACCATATATGACATGGTGTCTGTATGATAAATACTGCAGAACAGAAGACAAAAAGCCAACAGGAATGCAAAGAATTCCGAAACACAAGTGATTCCCCACTGCTGCAAGCGTACTCGTTCTTTGTTGCAAAGGATGAGCACTAATCTTAGTTACTTATCGCAGAAAGTAATGACCTACTTATGGCACTTGAACTGTAAGTAAAAGAAGTAGTTGATGATGTAAACAAGGCAGTGTAATTACGGCAACTACGGCATGTACCTTGAAGTGTCAAAAGACTTACCCTCATCACGAAGTTGGACACTGACATCTCCAGCTCCAGGTATGGTGCGCCATCACTCGACAAAGTTACAAATGAAACACATGTTAGATTGTTTTTCAATGCATGTGATCCAGTTAGTAGTTCGATCTAGACTTCAACATAAGAAACACTACTACTTAATAACAGAATCGTCTTTATGAACCATGCAATTACTGAACATGTGACAATCAGGACATCCCAAACTCACTCTAGTAGATAAACCAAGACCATAAATACCATAACTGAAAACCAATTATACTACAGCCTCCAACATCTAGGCATTCACACATCATGACAAGTACTGCACAAACAGATCATTTTTGAATTGCACACGTTGTCAACCAGATCAAACGATTACACTTCGCTCTCGACAATGAAACATAGTTTGATTTCAATGTTCAGCAATTACAATTCCAGTAGGATCCCAAAATTGAGACATTAGGATCTTGTAAACAAGGTTAAAAACATAACATCTTCACCCCAGTGTCGTCAGAAAGTAAACAAGTAGTGAGCAGTGTTTCATGCATTGCATTGATTTTTTAAAAGTACGGGTAATCATGGTTCATTCATTCGTAGACACTTGAAAGACTTAGATCGTCTAAGGCGTTTTGTTAATTCAATTCAAGCACTTCCGCACAGATATCCCTAAGGTGCAGTACATAAATCCGAATTGCCGACTGTGCTTAGAGACTCTTGGAAAGTATTGAAAATTATTTAGGGATTGACATCAGTTCCAAAACCTCCAACCCCCGCCATTGAAGCCCTACGTCTACTATTCAACGTCTTCGTGGACAGTTCCTCGAATCTCCTAGGTTTCTTCAAAAATCATAACGCCGTCATCATCTTCTGCTCGTATGGAAATGAAGTCATGATTATGATAAGCTCCAGTTCACCTACAAAATCAACATTTCAGAATATACTCTAAAAGCGATACCATATATTAATTTATAAACCTTGTTCTACGACACGACATAATACACATTTCCATCTCTACATGCACATGTGAAGACTTTGTAGTTAACAAAGGTAAAAAAAAAAAAAAAGTAATACAGAAACAGTTCATTCTAGTACAGTCTTCATCAGTACACTCTCATATGCTGCAAGACCAATGGAGAAAACGACAGAAATTCATACATTGGTACCTTCTGTGTTTCTATTCCATTTTTTCTTTCCCTTTCCGGCTAACTAGACGGTTGTTGTCATCACGTTTTGGAGATTCTGGTGGAGTTGCACATGTGTAACAACCGTCTTCAGCATCATCGAAATTAAGAGTCAAATTGGATCCATACTTGGGAGGCTGCACGGCACTGGACAGTTTAATTCGCTTTCGTTGTACTTCAAGGTCTTTGCTGCCAACCTCGAGTCCCACCTGCTTAGCCCATTCCAGAGTATTGTCTACCCCAACCACTGGAAACCCATTTTCTTACTCCCACTTCTAGAGTGGAGTGAAAGTCGGACGGAGTGGTTGCGGAAAATTAAATACTCTCTTAGGCAGTGCGATCGGACGTGGTCTGCTCCGCCCTTCTCCAGCATGCTCTATCTCTCTCGGAGTATTGGTTATGTCAAGTGGCAACGTAGCACCTTCAATCGGAGGGTCATAATTCGTAATATCGTCATCGTCATCGTCGCTAAGAGTTATTATCTTGCTCTGTGGCACTACCTCCAGAACATCATCATTCTTGGAAGCCTTGTCCTCCGTTGATGGATCCGTGCTACCATTGACCGCATCCGTGCTAAAGGTCTTCTTCCCATCCGACATGTCCTCAGCTTCATCATTTTCGAAAACCAAACCCAATACTGTGTCATCTGCCATATCAATGCCGTCAACGGAAACTGGAGTAGGGGGAACAGATCCGAGAATAACATCTTCAGCAAGAGACGTCTGCCCTTCGTTCTGCATTTCCGGGTACGGCCTCCTCGACTTCCGTGGGGTTGGTTAATACGTCATCCTTATGCTCGCTTATATCTTCAGTTGATTTCGCAGCAGCCATTGGTGCGATACCGTTAAGGAAAACCTGGCCCAAACGTGGTGGAGGAATCCGGCCAATCAATATGAAAACACGTGCGCCATACGATCCAACGGGATCCGGGCCTCGTCGTTGCTCAGATGCACCTCCTACGCAAGGTACACCAGAAAACAATGAATGAAACAAAAAACACATAAAATCAAGCAAAGACCGCATTGAACATGAGAAAAAACAGTAATGTTGAAGACAGAATAGTACTTCATACTCGATTCAATACAACGCAACATAATGAAATAGAACACACTCAATTCGGTTATGTCATCATTTGAGCTTAAAACCGAAGCTTTCTCAAATTTTATCATGTTTGGAGCCAGAAGCTCTAGCGTGTATACAAGTTGTAATTAAAATTAAAATCACACTACACGCTAGGTTAAACAAAAAGTACGCAAAGAATAGTACCTCTCTTAACCAGCGCATCGTCTTCCTCCGACGAAGAGGACAAAGCAAATTTAAAACGCTCCATGGTCGACAAAAAAAAAGGATTTTTCAACCGATGCAATTGGCTAGAACAATCCCGAGAAACTCACCGGCTAATTAGAGCTGCATAAAGATCAGAAGTATGTCACCAAAAGGTACAAAAACCAAGTTGACAACACCCCAATCTCACATGCTCTGACAACATAACTCAACCACGAAAACAAACACAATGAACCCGGACATTTCCAATAGTATCACATAATTGAATACACAGCGATATCTTCTCTGACAAGCAAACATTGAAAGAGGACCTTCACGTAGTAGACAATATTAGACTCGGATACAAATCGGAAAAACCAGAGTCTACAACGCTACAAACATGCCGCTGATGCGGTATTGGAGAAGGACCGAAATGAACCGCAAACACTTGTATACTTGTTCTACAATCAGAATTGCATCACTGAAATCAATGCTGACTCGACCATCACCATGAAACAGCGAGACTACACTATGTCGGCCTGCAAGAAGAAGCCAATACAATCCAGGTGAAACTAAGACTTGCGCTGGGAAGTCTACAAAACACATAGGGAGGAGGAAAACACCTGGGTTTCGCAATCTCATGCAGCCGTTGAATACAATGCCCCAGATCAGATCGCAGCCACGACATTAAAGTGGTGACAATGAAGCATAAGTTGTACATGTTGAGCACGATTTTGTCCAGTCCAATGATGTGCCCATCTTCGAGGTAGTCACTTCCTACACTGTTTGTCACATCAATTGAGTGAGACGAGATACTCAGTGTTTAGCAACATTTCTGTAATCATGAGAACCTAAAGAAAGATCGGACACTCAGCGTGAAATTCTAATGAGGTCATCTAAGTAGTGACTAGTCTTCTCATTGTGACATGGACCACTATCACAACCTCATCATGTGTCAGGGAACAATGATGCTGAGGAGAACATATTCGTTTGAATAAAACCAATCTGTTTTTTTATATTGTTTGTTTTCGCAGCATTAAATGGTATTTCAGTTGTTCTCGTCTTCATTGTTTCGCTAACTACATTTCTAGATTTAAAAAACAAAAAAATTAAACAACATTTACAAACTAGTAAATGACCTTGCAGCAGTGAACTACAGTTCCAACACAGACCACAAACTCAATGTCGTAGTATAGTGTAAGATAAAAACATGATTGATAAGTGCATTGATCAAATATATTAATGTCAGATTGCTTGCTGTTTAATTTTTTATTTTTATTGTTCTTTTTTGTGAACATACATAATATATCACTGTGGCAGTTTTAAAATATGTAAGTGTTTACAGAAGACGGGGTTGTGTCTGCTGTTCTGTATTAGCGGAAAACAAACAAAAAAAATCAGTACGTTACTTGGTTCTCATGCATGTCAATAATCCTCTTGTATTCAAACTTCTCCTCAGAGTGCAATTGAATCCAACCGCTGTCAGAGAGATGAAAATTAACGAGCAATTATTTACTAATACGAATCACATTTGTCAAAATGAAAATTGCCCATACTAGAGCACAAACACTTATATGAATACAATGAGGTTTTCTTGATTATACATTAATCGACATCATGTACTAATACCACAAAACCCCTTTTCTTCCTTCCCTGTTTCAATCATCGTATGTCCATTTCAGACCCTAATATTATATCCTCACCTGTGTATGCATGACTATTACAGAATATATATATATATATCTACATATGTATTAAGATAACGTGTATATATGTACATACATTCACAATTAGCCGTCCTCTATACAAAGATTCTTATTACGAAAGTTATGTAAAATAAATGTTCACCAAAAAAAACATACCGACTACGGTTGCCAAACAACGTATGTACATATTCAAATTCTAACACTCCTGGTTGTATGATCTCTTCTGAGAATGAAAAACATATTACAGACGTCTAGAATTATAAAATTCCTTGTTCTGAGTTTAAGTGTTAACACCGTTGGTATTACAAATTCTCCACACAACGCATATGAGACATGTTACGGATGTATCAATTGTCGGATATGTCCTATACTCTTACTGAGAACAACGCATTCAAGATATCAAAAACATGTCAAGCACTCACCATGAACTGCGTCATTGTGTCCTACGCTGTCTCTTCCTACGGTCAGCGGTCGAGGTGGTTTGGGCCGCACATTTCCCCATTCTCTTTCGCTTCGCAATCCTCTCAAACCCCAGGAGAGCTAGTGCATTTTCAAAATCATTGCATACAATAGCACCGGTCACGTCTGGTTCTGATGGAGGCAGACGAAATGCACTACTTGGGAGTATACCGGTTCTGTCCGCGTTGGTTGTGATAAAAATATCGTCATCGTCCCCAACCTTCCTTCTTGCTCTGGCTTCTTTTCGTAAGACCACTCTCCAATCTGAACCTTTTGGATGTAAATCATCGTTTGCGTAAAACACTTGTGTGCATTGACTGGGGAACACAAAAGGTTCTACGGCTCTAGAGACGTTATGCTTGAAGTTGACGACAAGGAAGCCATCTTCATCTCGAATATACGTACTGTTTCCATGATTATCACTCCTCTTCTTCCATAGACACGAAAAGAATATAACTGGGGTCTTCAAGTCGCCATAGTATAAAAGAATTATGTCCTGTAACACGCCAACGCAGTCCCTCCCCATTCCTGTCGAATGCTCGGTCGCTTCAAAACATGCCACACCGCAATCATACGTCCCCATACTTCTGCTATTATCATTGTCTGTTCTCCATCATTACCATAAGCCTTCATTTTTGCATACTTCTTACAAGTCAGAGACGGTGAATTTGACAAAAGAACTGTGTCATGCTGATCTGAGTCTGCCATGTCTATCTCCAGAGAGTGAACTCGTTGTTTTATCCACACCTCCACAGGACAGGATACGACGCCAGGCAGTTGCTGCTCACGCTCCCATTCACTGCATCAGATGTAAAAATTCAATCGAATATATACTGAACGAACATAAATTTTTCTAAGCCAATCCTTTTACGAGGCTGCAATATCTATTGTACATGGCACAAGAGCAGAAAGTGGTGTTGCAACACCTGTATAAAAACATGATTCAGTGTATAAACACACAAAAATCCAAGTCGTGAAGGAAGAGCGCTGTCATTACAGAATATAATCAAGCTAGTGAAATAAATTAATACTACGTACCTGTAAAAGGGGGCCGTCAACGTATTGTTACGGAGGATATATTTATGAGCAGAATCTCGCTCACCACGTGATAGTGTAACCTCAGTTGGAGCACCTTCCAACACTTCAAACTCTGCACAATCCTCCGGGTCCGCATCCCACACTCTTTGACGAACAACATCAAACCCATGAATATATGAGGTCGCAAAGCCCATGGTTTCGTCTAAAAGGTAACCGTGCGCTATAGAAGCCTCCGGTCTAGCTCTATTTTTAACGTGGCTCTTCAAAGTCATCATAGTGCGCTCTACAGGATACATCCACCTCACCTGAACTGGTCCTAGAACAATCAACTCGTCTACAAGATGCTCGGGCATATGAGACATTATGTCAAAGAATGTAGGAGGAAAAGCGATCTCCACCAGGCACATAGTTATGGCCACGTCTTCTCTCAAATTTTTTGTTTGTTCTGGATCCCAAACCTTGCAACAAATTCTTCTGAAAACGCGACATGCCCTCATAATAGCCATCCTAGTATTGGGTTCCATTAAACCCCGTAAAGCCAATGGTAATAGAGTCTGCATTAATATGTGGTAATCATGCGACTTTAATGCACCAAACTTTCGATTTCTAATATGAACCCCAAGCTCAGAACAATATTCAGAAGGTACCTTGAGGTTCTCTAACCTTGTGCAAAAAATGTCGAACTCTTCTGGTTTTAACATGTAATTCGCAGCTGGCTTCAGAAACTTGTTTGGGTTCTTTGGGTCTCTAGTCATCCAAAGGTGCGGTCTTATTCCCTCTCGTTGCATGTCCCTCCTTACCCTAACACTGTCTTTCTCCTTGAACCCGCATATTCTTTTCAGCTGATTCTCACAGAAATTTTTCTTGCAATGCATGACATCCAGCGTGTTACGAATCTCCAGGTGCTGTTCAAATTCAACGAAGACGTATTAGTTGTCATGTTTACAAACATTGAAACATGACTGCAACTACCATGCACTTACATTTTTCACATAAACGCAGTAAACAACTTCAGCATATACAATACCATTCGCAGATGGAAAAAAGAATTGAACAAAAATATTGGTACAGTGAGTTGTGGGCATACTTCCCAATATGGAAGCTCATAAAATATGCTCCCACGCTTGATTCCGTGAATCTTGGAGGGATCTGGTGTTCTCTCTCTTTTTCTCTGCCTCCTCTGGTTACCGGTTCTCCTTGGTACATCACGGTGATGGGAAATATCGTTGGCAGGCACATTCTCGGAGGCTGGTGGGATTGCCGAACGTAGTGGGCCTCTGATTTTCCTCATACGGCTCCCTTCTCCCCTCAGAGGTCCTGATTGACTTGAATGAGAATTTTGCACTCCGATTCTGTTGGCTTCAACTCCAGCAGCAGATGCAGAGTTGAGATTACCAGAGTCTACCTGGTCAGCGTTATTCATGTGCGTATGAATATGTATTCTATCTGCTGCTCCACCGTTATTTCTCCTGCGATGTTTTGGTCTAGCTAAATACGCCTCGTATTGTCTGAGACCCTCTCTCTGCTCGGCTGGTGTTTTCGCAACTAGCCTTTCCCTTTCTTCTGAGCAACCGTCGAATAACGAGTCGTATCGTGGGGATCGGATAATGTGGTTTGTCTTCACTCAACGCCGAGCATTACGATACGTTATCTTCTTGCTCTCGTAAGCATACTTTCCACGAAGCTGATCTCCACAAGGAGGACAAGCAACGTATCCTTGATGAGATGCACCGGACACTATCCCATAACCCGGAAAATCGTGGGTAGTATAAAGCACTCCTGCTCGAAGGTTAAATACATTATTTCCTTCATTCTCTAGAACATCAAATGCAGGTATACCCTCCCAGAGCTCCTTCAGTTCGTCTACCAGAGGTCGCATCCACACATCGAAAAATTCGAATGGAACTTGCGATCTTCCTGGTATCAATAAAGTTAGGATGGTAAAAAATTTCTTTGTAATGAGCCAAGGGGGTAAATTCAGAATACTCACAAGTATAGGCCAAGCTGACCACGTGGACCTGTGGAGCTTGAAGGGGCAAATGCCATCATAGGAGACTTGTAAGCGTACATCCTGAATTAACCTTCCGAATCCTTTTGTATCGAAAATGTCTGGATCCCTGCTGTCCAATTTCTTCCAAGCTCTTGAATCAGCGGGGTAGCGGACCTTTCCATCGCGGCTAAGATTCTCGGCGTGCCAACGCATCAACTTCGATAAAACAAGGATTCTAAAGAACGGCTGAAGCCTCGGAATGGTTGAAAACTGTCTCAGCACTTTGTAAGGTCTAGTTTCGTTCAGCATGTCTCTGTAACGGTTTGAACCACAGACAAGGCACCTATCTAAGTTTTTTGTGTTTTCCTGGTCGAAAAGAACACAACCAGTAGGGCAACCGTCTATATTTTTGAAGTTTAAACCTAGCCTCTTTGTTTAAGTTTTAGCCTGGTAAAGGGACGATGGGAGGCAGTTTTCACCTGGAAGTAGGCATTTTAAAGTCGCCATTATATCGTCAGCAGCTTTATCTGTGATACCGCTGTGCGTGGCGACAATGTTCATGAGCATCACGGTCGCCCCGAGCTTCATGTGTATCGATCCAGGATACAACAGGCACATTGCATCCTCAAGTGCCTTAGCATCCTTGATTCTCTCCTCGTTGAGTGCACTCTGTTCTCCAACTTCGGCCCCTTGTGCCCTAGTAGTTCCATTGTTCAGATCGTTCCTTTGCAAATTTGTATCTTCTGACCCCGAGTTATAATCCACTTCGCGTTCCTTGCTGTCGTTGTTGTTGACTTAATTGATTCCAGTGATTTCATCTACTTCATCAATCGGTGCCACTGTGATTCTCTCTATCTCCTCTTCAGTCTCAGTGAATGCTTGCACCTCTTGATACATGTGCTGCATCATGGTTTGCATTTCCAGTCCCTCGTCAACACATCGATTGTCTCCAAAGTCTTTCTGTAAGTTGTCAGCGTAGTCTCGCTCCCATTCCTCGTCGGAAGAGTCGGGATCACCGGGGCCCCTCCAAGTCCGGCAGTCAGATGACCGTCCATTCCTCAGAAGATGTCTGTGAACTTTGTTTATTCCATATGGTCGACCTGTTCCTTTGTGAACGGTACAAGGGCAGGATATTCTATGAAAGTTGTATAAGGCTGCTCTCTCTTGATCCCTAATCCATAGTTTATTGTCCCGATTTTGAATTCGGCGTGGATCCGTCAGTGGGAATCGATTTGCCATAGTATCCAAGTTGATTTGACGTAGTTGTCTCTGCATCAAAGTTTAATATACTGAGGAGTCAGTAACACCATGACAATGAGCAAAGGACAAATATACAGACTTGTGTGGATTACAACTATAACCAACCTCAGGTGACTGAAATTGAGAAGAATATGACGT
Organism: Ceratodon purpureus; assembly: GCA_014871385.1. Taxonomy (NCBI): domain Eukaryota; kingdom Viridiplantae; phylum Streptophyta; class Bryopsida; order Pseudoditrichales; family Ditrichaceae; genus Ceratodon; species Ceratodon purpureus. Next base: position 50,948,017 of record CM026426.1, read on the forward strand.
ATGATAATTATGTGCTAAACAGTAGTCCACATAAGGTTTAGGGTTCATGTTATTGAGAGTGGCACTAGAATTATGAGTAACATTCTTAGTCAAAAATGATTGTCAATTTAACTTAACGGAAAGAAGTAGAATTAGTTTGTGAGAAATGACTTATCTGCATTCTCAGATTGTTCAAGTACTATTCTTAAACGTGAATTGAGAAGTTTTTGCGAACTCATTTCTAATTGCTCACAGTAATTGGAAAAGAATTTGTACTGTCGAAACGTACCAGAGCGGACCAAAGAAGAGTCTCTCATTGGTCCATTCAAGAGACTATGTTTGTTGACAAAGAAAATGTATCGAAGTTTAATCCACTCGCGGAACTTCAAGAACTCTTGACCTGTTCAAAGGAAATATAAACACATAGATTTGTCAGGACATGAATAATGTGTTGGATCGCACAGCATACTACGTACCTAGAGTGGCGTATACATGTTTGAACACCGAGAAATCTTGTCATACAAATGAACAGAAATGGTTGTGAGTAGGGATTTGTTTGTACTAATATATTCGTATTTCTGACCCGTCTAAATCAATCTGTTATCATCTACGGTAAACAATGGAAAACATATCCTTTATCTTCAAACAGGTCTTCAATTTATGATCTGTGAAACACGGATCCTACTGATGTCATCGATTGGTTCACAATATGAGGAATACCGATGAGGAAATGAACATTTGATGTATAAGCAGTTAACAAATGACCTAATTAAATAATTAAAGGGAAATGAATACAGAGAATTACCTAGACTTTAGGTTGAGGTACTGGTGAAGATCGGATGCTGCGTCTTCTTTGTCTGTGTCACCTTCGCAGTTCTTCTACTTTGTGCTACATTCGGTCCACCTTCATACTTCAGTTGTTTCGAGCTCAATTCCCGAGTCGTTGTATGCGTTTGATCTACGAAACAAGGATGATGAATACTCCTCATGCGCCGTAGGAAATGCTGTGAACAGTACAAAATCGTCGCCAACGTAAAGAAATGACACCGCGCACTGGAAGAACAGTTCCGGGAATTGAAAAAGCGAATGAGATGTTTTGCACGAATTACTGTGATCAACCCCAAAGAAAATAAAATCAATTCACAGAGACTCTCAGCAGAGACTAAGTACGAATGTTTCACATTATATATACCGAGCGAATCCATCAATCGGATATGGCCCAAAACTTTCTATAATGAAAACATACTTAACTGTCACTTGTGCTGAACTTACACGCTGAGTAGGAAGAAGTGGATCCATGCATTTGGTAACCTATCGTGTAAGGTGTCTTCTTGCTTCTGCCGCCTGTCTTGGTTGAGGATTTCTATTTGTCTCAAGCGCACTCTCTGTAGATAGTCTTTCAAGCTTTGCGTCAATCAGAATTTTCCGTGGTTTCCCACTACTGTTAATTCTACACAGGGAAGGAGCATCCGATGAGTATGTCGACTACGAGAGCTATGGAGGGTAGGGAAGGCGATGATTACCGAGAATCAGAGGAAGAGGAGTTGGAGGAGAGTGAAAATGAGTACGAGCGCGAGAGAAGGGAGAGGATCGCAAGTAATCAAGCATATCTAAAACCAGTTCAACAGGCAGCTCATGCGTTGTAAGTTGTACTCTTCTCTGAAAACCCTATGTATGTAATCCTCCGTCGTTGGATAACTGCCACGTGTTGATGTGAACGATCCGGATTTATGCATGTTGGTATTTTAGGTTTCTACAGTTCTTGCTCTAGATCATTACTATGGAGGCACAGCAACCGAGGCGTTTTCTTTATCCGTCTGTGTACTTCCTTAGTCATTGCTCCGCGTTTTTCCGACATTAACGAGTTCCTTTGTTCTGCACGCTTATCTCATTCGCTTGTATAGCAACTCCAGTATCGCTAAGAACAAAAGAAAACGGAATAGAGACACATAGCCAAATGAGGGAACTGCTACACGTAGGAGTCGGAGACTGAACAAACCAGGGCTCACCTCGCAGACACGCATTTCTGCTGAAGACGAGGAGGACGACTCCCGAGAGCATGATTGCAGTGCAAGTGAAGAAGGTTCTGAGTTTTCACTTGAAGTGGCAGGAGAAAGTCAGGGACATTACTCCGAGAATGCTGGACCTTAGTGTACCTGTTTACGAGAACCAGTGTGAGAATTCTAGAAGGTTATTGTGGGACACATTAAAAAAACATTTTTGAATTCGTAGGCAACGAAGTAACGAGAACATCGTTTGACAAAATGATAAAAACATGGTTGAGAAAGGACAGGGAAAGAATGAAGAGAAATCACGGTAGCAGTTCGAAACCTCTGTCGAAGTGCACGCCGAAGGAGTGGGCTAGCATGAAAAAATACTGGGATTCTGAAGACAGTAAGTTGGTGTCCGAGAGAATGAGCAAGGCGAGGAAGAAGGTTGTCTCGAATCCTCGTCTAGGGAGACATGGGTATGGAGGAATGGAGCTGAAACTGGTATGTACATTGAAAGAGATTACTTGTATCAATAATTACATTGTTGTTTGATTGCTATATGGATGGAATTTTCCTCTTATGTTACAATTTATATTGTTTTTCAGTACGATATTTTATGATACCATGCTGACATGTGCATGTAGAGAATGGAAAGAGAGCAGTTGCCCGGGGTAACAGATGTGACAGACGAAATTCAAGCGTCAAATGAGAATCCCATAAGCACTATAAGTTTTCTATCCTTTTCAAAGTCTAATCGAGCAGCCATTGTAGTACTTGAGGGCGTCAGGTTTTTGGGATCTCTGCCACGTTGACTGGATCTACCTTGAACTTATCCTTCTTTTTGAGGTCTTCAAATAAATACTATGTATTTCATCAGCAGCCGTAGTAATACATATCATTCTTTTACTTCGAATTTATGTCGTGGATCACTTCTAATTTTTTATATGTTTTAGCAATGCAGTCGTTGTTGTTGGATGAGAATCCTGTTCATCGTAGTCACTGGTTGTTGTTTAATGCCAGTTTGGAATGTGATGTATTCTTTGGGTTGAAATCAAAGGATCAATGTTTAATGCATGTGGGACTTATAGTTGAATTTGATGACTAAATTATGTTTCAGGACATTTTGAGAAGGAACTCGACGAGACTGACCGCAATGGAGCGTATCCAAATTGAGACTAATCGTAGGCTAGATGATATGATGGGTATGCTCCAGAGTGTCCTGAGCAACATTTCTTCCGGGAATACCAATCGTGATTTGCCAAAATAACGTGTTGAGACACCCTCTGTTGGAGAAACAGTTGGAATTCCTGTTGATGAGAAGAACACTGGCATGGGTAATCTAGAAAGGCCCAGTAGCAGTGAACTCTGGTGGGACAGATTGACAAGGTCCACTGATGGAGATTACGAAAAGAATCAGGCATGAATCGTTGGTTCCTTATTAGGCAGAGCCGCAGAGTTTATTGATTTCATTGTGTGCTGGATAAAATTTTCTGATTGAATCTCCTCTAATTCTATTTAGTAATTTGGATTTCGCACAGTATCGAGTTTTCATAGATTTATTCTAGTTTACGTGTAATTCACCATTTTCAGTCTTTGAATTGACTCAAATGATTCGACCATCTTCTGACAGGCAACGGCAAGAGGGAAGAGACTAGACTTTACTGGGAAAAGAGATACACTCCCTGTAAGAAAGGTATGCGTCACTATCCTCTCGTCCTTGTAACACTTTGAATTCTCTGAAGTAATATTACTGGAACTTGTCTAGCAAAGAGTTATGAAACAAGTTAACATTAACTGTCATTTCTGGCCTGTTAAACGAGAGAGTATGATCAATGCGTTTAGACATTGCTAAATTTCGGATTTGCAGGACATTGTTTTAGTTCTGAGAAGTTGTTTTAAAAAAATTCAATACAGATGTTTATACGTTGAAAAGTACCAGAAATGCATATAATAGTATGTAACTGAAACATGAGTGTTGATTTCGTAATTGGGTCTAACATTGCAACGTTCATAAGGTAAACAACAATTTTTTAAGTAGGAGGGGTTCCTTTAAAACTTTGTTCATTTTCTGAAAGCAGTGAATTGTTTAAACCATGATTTGTGTATGTGCGACTATGTAGTAAGTAGGGAAGAAATTCAATAACACTAACAAACAATAGCTAGGTCATCATCTAAGTGACAAAACATCGTTACACTTGTCGAATGCAATCTGACAAGGAAAATGATCTCACTGTTTTTTGGTTGGGTTGCAGAGAGTGGACAAACTCGACATGGAACACGGGGAAAGTGACAGTGATGGCAACCATGTATGTGAATATGACAACATTTTTCAATTGTTTAGGATGTGAAGTACACAAGAAAGTTTAGAGAAGATTACCAGTTTCATTATCAATAGAGTTATTCTGCAGGTGGATACTTGCTTTGTCACATTCTGTTCAGCTAGGTTAAGAGTCTTGTATGAGCTCTAGGAAACTAATATTATATCGTGATTCCTTATTCAGCGTATCTTCCAATGCTTACAATGAAAACTTTAGTTATTTTATAAAACATTCTGAAGACACCATTTTATGTAACTGACTTCTTTGTACCTTGACAGTTGAATGTAGGTGACAAAGTATGGATTGCAAACAAGGATGACCGCACTGTGTCTGTGGGTAGAGGACGTGTATCAGCACTTGGAGGCGCCGGAATGTTCCATCTCAAGCCCATTCCAGTGGATTATGTGCGAGTGGATCTAGAGACTGTGCTCGTTAACACATCTCTCCTAGTGCCAGTAGACATAGCGGACTAGAATACTTTAGACGACGCTCTAGGGTCTGCTGTGCTCTGGTTGAGGAATCTTACGTTCAAGATTGATTGACCGTGGAGACAGAGACTACCATCTGCACATTTCGTAACTTTGTTCTAGTATGAGAAGCGAAGCAAAGTTTGATCCAGTGCACAGGGTATGCAGAAAGGTGTGGATAGATCATCTCCATGTGTTCTATGTATTTACATGTTATTTTGCACAGTAATAAATAAGCGTGACCTGATACGTTTAAATCATTCTCCGATGTTTTAACAGTTCCTGAAATGAAGAGCACACTATTTCTTTATTGTGAATTACTGTCACATCGAAATTGGTCTTCTTAAAACTGGAACTTCAATCCAATCATAAATTTACACGCGCTGATATGCAGCGTGAGGAAACTGAGTGTTCAAACACCGGAAACTGTTCCACGTGTAAGTGGTCCCGGCATGAACCGCGTGAAGAGGGGCTACAGTCTCGAACATTCAGAACTTGAATATGAAGATTTCGAACTTGAATATGAAGATATCTGGAATGAACATGAGGAAGACAGATTTGAAGCCGGAATACATCTCCGACTACTGTTTATAATTTAGATCGAATCCAACATAATAAGATGTCCCCCCATCGTGCATTGCTGAACTACCACTATGGCCGTGAAACCCGTTTACTCAAAGGTGAAATCGGTCCAACATGACTTGTTTCCCGTAATGACTGGTCTAAGGTGACTTTGGTTCCCTCAGTCATTTTTTTTCAAACATGTCCTCAATGACACCAATTTAAGTCATTCTGGGAGTACCAAAATCGCAGATTTGTACTAGTGTCTTTTTCCAACCTTGAAGTAAAAGCCCTCACGGCAATTCTCTATGTTGCAAAAGTTAAGACAAATTAATTGTCTGTAGGGCGACTTACAGACCTAGGTCATAACATCTTCTTCAATTCCAACACTTGTTTCATATTTGCAGGGTTTTCTATTCGGTCGTGACTTGGCCCTCTTGCGTCATAATGTCGGGACGTCACGACGGTTTAGAGCCACGACCGGACGTCCCATTCGGTCTTTATTGTGACGGCCCAACTCCGAAATGCAACCTTTTCATTTATACTTTTTCATTTTTACACTACAAAACCTATTATGACGTCGGAGGACCCTCGTCGCGACCCATTCCGACGTCGCGACGGGATAGTCACGACCAGACGGGATAGAAAACCCTGCATATTTGACGTTTTGCACCCAGATACAAATTTCCTACAGGCTACAGGAGACCCAAAAACCAAATTATACAAACTTTCAGCTTAAGCAATGGTTTCAGCAAATCTCATCTTATCGGCCCTTCACCAAGCTCCAGTTTCTGTCAAAACTACAGACGTGTGGCATAAAAGACTTGTAGACATTAACTGACAGAGTCTTTACCACATGAGTAATCAAAATTTCGTAAATGGCTTACCAAAAATCCCTTACTTGAAACGCACCTGCTCCAACTATGTAATGGGCAAGCTACACCGCAAGAGCTTCCCAAAGATGCGCACGTCATTCTCCTCAGCTCCTCTCAAACTAATCTACAGTGACTTGTGTGGTCCCTTCACAACACCTATAAGAACATACTGTAAGTATATACTTACCTTCATCAATGATTACTCACAAAAAACTTGGCTCTATTTTTTGGTGCATAAATCACAGGCCCTTTCCTACTTTTGGCAGTTCAAACAGCTCATAAGGACTCCAACTCTCAATACAAGCCCTACGAACTGCCATAGGGGGAGAATACCTTTCCGATATATTCACTGGGTTTTATAACTCACACGGAATTCATCGACAATTAACAGTAGGCTACTCACCTCAACAAAATGGATGTGCTGAGCGCAAGAATCACCTGCTTCTTGATGGGATCTGCAGCATCGCTTCAGGTACAAAATTACCACAATTCCTGTGGGATGAAGTAGCAAAAGCAGTGCACTATGTTCAAAACAGGTTGCCTTGTAGAGCTCTCGAACGCATCACTCCGAAGGAGGCCTTCACAGGCACTAAACCAAACCTCGCCCACCTCCGCGTAATCGGGTGTATAGTATACTGTCACATTTCTCCGCACATGCAGAACAAGCTAGACGCCAAGGCACTCCCCACTCTCCTACTCGAATATGATGAAGCTTCCAAAGCCTATTGTTGCTGGGATCCTGCAGCGAGGAAGGATATTATTAGCCAAGATGTCCACTTTGACAAGAACCAGTTTACAATAGATTCTTCTTCCCCTCTATCATCTCCTAGCCTGCTTGACTTCTCCCTACCATTACCATCAGACACTTCCAGCTTCGAGCCCATCCAATCTAGTAAATTTCCATCCCCCTCGAGCTCCCTCACTCTGCTTCCTACCATACCCGCTAATATTGAGCTTCCAAAAAACAACTAGGACCCAGAATCACCTTTAGCACCCCAGGAGCCAGCTCACATTTCTCCTCCCGAACCTCGGCGAAGCACCCGAGTTTGCTCTCACAATATTCGCCTTGGAGACTATTTCGTCTACTTATCTACCGACGCTCCCGATTGCACACTTGTGCAATGCAATTCAGCATTAGACTTGCAAGAAAACATTCCTTTCATCCAGACTTAGATTGACCCACGGTGGCAAAAGGCCATGGACGGAGAAATGAGCAGCATCTATAAGAACAACACCTGGATACACAAAGACCTACCCTCCGGCATTTGACCTATCACCAACAAATGGATTTACAAGACCAAAACAGGGCTATCAGGACAGGCACCTACAAAGAAAGCTTGCTTAGTTGCTCCAGGTTTTGAACAACAAGCAGGATTAATTTTTTATGAGACTTTCGCACTTGTAATTAAGTGGGCTACGATTAGGACGATAGTTGCTCTTGCCTCCACTCGACGCTAGCCAATACATCATATGGATGTTCGTACAGCTTTCTTGCACGTTGTTCTCAAAGAAATCGTCTTCATGCACCAACTTCCAAGATATGTCCAACTGGACAGGAAACAAAAGTTTGTCATATAGTAGGACTAGTATTATATATGGTTTCATTCTTCCTTTCAAAACTAAAACGGCCCTTCTAGATCCATCTATATAGGTGAATTGGCAAATTGATCTTCCTCACGATAATACACGCGGACGTTGCCTTTGCAGTGAACATAGTTGCCTTTCATATAGCTTGTCCTCAACAGGCCCATCTCGATGCTGCTCAGCACATCTTACGCTACCTGCAAGGTACTACAGACTTGGGACTCCTATACAATAGCAATCCACAACTACAAGTAAGGGGTTTCACTCATGCCGGCTAGGGCACCTGCCCAGACACCCGCCGCAGCATTGGCGCTTACCTATTCACAGTTGCAAGAGCACCCGTTAGCTAGTCTTCCAAAAGGCAACTCACCATATCCCGATCTTCAACGGAATCAGAATACAACTCTTTGTCTGATGGCGTTCAAGAGGGCTTCTGGTTGTCAAGGCTTCTCCACGAACTCCGTGTCTTGCCTTCCACAAACATCCCTTTGACACAGACCAACTCTAAAATTCACAACAACTTATTACCAATGTAAATCTGTTGCAATAGCCAAAGCGCACTCAAACTTGCGAGGAATCCCGTATTCCACGCCAGAAGCAAGGACATTGAAATTCACCATCATGACGTCCGTGAGTGGTTGCGGGAGGGGGAAAATACTTTGAAATATATTAACACGTCGCAGCAACCTCTGGACTTGCTTACAAAATCCCTTGTCGACTTAAATTTGAACTACATAGCAAAATCCTAAACCTCTACAGCCTATGGTACCTTGCTTCGACAACACAACCAAACCCTTAACCTCTCAAGTATGCTGTCGCCTCCTCCAGGGTGCCGAAGGACTTGAATTGGGCCCCTTTGTATCCACACACCCTCTTCTAGCATTCTCCCCAATCTCTAATAATCCCTACTATCCTACCGCGCCTGACAGCGTAGAAGCGATTTCTTCCAGATTGCGAAACCCTAGTTTCCTCCTTCGCAACTCTAACCGACTCATCTCTATTGTTTCTCCTCCGCACCTCACCGACGATTGTCTCACTTCTCCAGCCTCCGTCATCGTAAACACCCTGCTCAAGTTCTTTGGCTCGGCACCATCAATTGACAATCCGGAGTAAACCCTTTGTACACTTGTACATCAACGCAATAGTTGCCCACAACAACATCAACAAAATCTCCTTTGTACTTCCCATAGCTACCCGTTCTCCACATCGCTCCGGCACCTGAGCCATGTTGTTCTCAGCAGCAGCATTCACGAGAAACCCAACTAATCTTTCTTCTCCCCGAATTCGATTAAGGGGGTGTTGACATAGTTTCTTATTGACTAGTTAGGGTTTCATCCTGTTAGCTTTATCATCTGAAGTGTGCGGCGCCTTAGGCTTAAGTACCCCGCAACATTTTTTGGTTTCTCCCTTCTTCGACCTGCCATCGAGTCCGCAGTTAAAGTTCCCCAAAACAATCTCTGCCAATCCTCACACGATGCATAGCGCGACGACAGCGCTCTAAAATCTAAATTGTTCGAAGAGAACAAGCGATTAAAATTCTTAAACCACAAGCATTCCGAGAAAGCAGACCGCCATGCTCAAGCTCGTGAAGACTATGAACGAGCAAGGGAGGTTTGTGCTGCGGCTCGGCAGAACGATGTCCATTCACTAGACCAAGGTCATTCTACCGCTCGTAAACTGCATGTGCGGAACTTCGAGAGACTGGTGAAATTATGGTATCAGAATGTCCAAGAGGCGAAGATTCGAACGAGCAGTTGGGAGTTCAAAGCAAGACAACAGCATGCGCTCATCGACAAATTGGTGACCAACCTTACGGAGGCAGAGAAGAATTACAACGTGGCATGTGCAAGAATCCACTCGAACCTCGCAAATCTACATGCTGTTCTCGACCTCCTCAAACAAGTTCAGAGGCGATTTGACCAGTCCCTCCATTGACCACTCTTTGAAATACCTTCAGCACGTTCTCAATCGTCTTTAACCTTCGTCGATCATTCATATCGTAGAACAATATACCCGGGTCCAGTCAAACTTTGATAAGTGTTAAGGGTTGGGAGCATACTTTTTGTTAACACTTAGGGAATAGTAACACTTAACACTTATTGAGGGCGATGCCAATGATTTGTAACACTTATAAAAAATACATTTAGAGTAAATAAAAAAGTAAATACATAACATTTATAGAAAAAAGGGATATATATTTTCTGTATGAAATTCACAACACAAATAATATGTAATAATATATTCTATAGCCTTTGCTCCCTTTTTATATCCTTTCTACCTTGCCTACTTACTTTTATTTTTAAGTTGATAAATTCAAAAGTACACTTAACTTTTACTTTATGAACTTTAAATATATGATCTTTTACTTTATGGTCTTAAAAATACATGTAGCAATCAATTTATTTCTAAAATGGAAACTAGAAACTATTGCTTGGCCTCAAAGTTATCTCCCTCCAAACTATGGTTCTTCCAAAAGTCCTTTTTTAGAAAGTTATCAATTATCGAGGTAAAATTAACAAAGTCAGGAGCACAACATTACATAACACTTAACACATATCACTTACTAGTCTTAATTTTAAGGGAGCAGAAATCTCCATAACACATATAGAGTTCTAACACTTATCGAGGTTTGATTGTATTAGGTCCAATTAAGATAGGCAGCATTAACTTGTGTTCTGCTCCAAGTGGACCGCAATTCATGATGAAGTCTCCTACTGAATGAGAAAAAGTAATGTTTAGTACTAAGACGGAAGGGAGTTCACAGTGTCATCCAAACAGTTGGTAAATCACTACAATGGATGTATCCAGCACATTGTAATGGAACAACGTTTTATAAGCCACAAATACGACAACACTTGTAACGGGGGAGAGTACAATAAAGTGGACCACAAAGTGCAAAATGTGATCAATAAGAAGTGAATACAAAGTGTGCTGCTTTTTAAAGCTCAAAGCTGATTTTGAACATTTCGGTGTAGTTTTTGAGCATTGTAGTTACTTTCTAAGCTGTCATAAGGTATCTTACACGCATCTTCATTAAGAGAACATTCTCAATTGAGACATAATTTAACCACTAGTTCTAAATCATGAAAATGAACTTTTCCAAAGTCTTGATTTCTTCATTTGATGCCCTCTATTATCTTTAGAGGATGTTTTTTTCAATTTAAAAACCAAAGTTTGGTAAAAGAAATTGCACAAAAAGTACTGCGGAAGTGACCCTCTAAAAAAACATCCTTGCGGTACTTTTGGAACCCTAAACCAATCAATGGGTATATGAATTGACTATTTTAGAATACCTCTTAAACATGCACAGAGCACCACTTAATTAAAAGTGGTTTTTTGATAGTTTTTGATTCATTTATAGTCACTTTTTTAAATGACGGCATTCACTTTGCTTGGATTTAAAGCCTTCATACATTAAATTTGAGGTGTCTACTTTGCACGAAATTTTTTCAAATTGTAGAAAAACAAGTAGAGAATCCATATAAGCAAAAAAAATTGACTTTAATTACATCTTTCCATCACTTTTGTGAATTTTTTGCAAAAAGGCTGAAACTGGCCAATAGTTAAGCACTTTTCTGGTCCAATTTATTGTGCTTCTATCGTAACAGGGTTTCTCAAATTACACACCATCCTCAGTCACCCATCTAGAATTGGGAGACGTTCACACTCGGCCTTACAGCCGCGTTCTTAGCAGATAAAACCTGCTAAAAGTAAGCAGGCATTCACACCACTGCTTGGTCTTAGGATTCAATCCTATGTGGTAGACTCGGTAAGAGCGTTTCCAAGCTCATTTTTTGCATTTATTTATGACCTCGTTACGTGAAAGTAGGCAAGTTTATAATAAGTCTCAATCTTCTCGAAATGTACATTTCCGACGTTAATGTGCGGTCGTATCAAGTGGAGCCCGATGTGGCGAATTACGAAGGAGCGGTCTCTGCATTTTAGGCTAACTACTCGGCCTGCAGCAGTGAGCGCAGACAGCTTGCTCCATCTTCCAAATAAGTACAATGGAATGGTGTAATTCTAACTTATCGTTCACAGCCACGGCAACTAGCTCGTACTTTCTACATTGCATCACTTCAGGCTGTGCGTAGCCTTGAACGATGTATACGATGTATTCCTGCGTCCATTTCTTTTTTGGTTTGTGATATCCGTTGTCAGTTTGTTTTGGCGATGAACAGTCCCTCACAATGTCGTGAAGTCATGATGGGGTTCCACCTGCAAAGTGATCGATGTCAATGCAGACAGGACTTCGTTAGTGCAGTGTAGAAGTACATGTACATATTGTTTTGAACATGAGAGTGAACTAAACTGTGCCTCACTGCACAAACATGGAAAAGCATGATTCGGCATGCACAAATTTCATGATGTTGTACATTTTCAATGTCCGTGATAGTATGCAGGATAGATTCAATGTCTCTGATAGTATGCAGTGTAGTGCCCTGATGTAGGCCAACCTCTTTTCCACAAGTGATACGTCCATTTCAAGTTTGAAACTCCTTCATCAAGTATTGCATGGGTCTTTTCTTCCTCGTCAACCCATCTTCATGACAATGTTTTGACCTTTCTGTGTGGGGGATTGCTTCCACTCTGTGTTTGGAAGGTTTCCTTTTGTGAACGATGTGTTTCCGAGAGTCTAGTTTGGCGTAGATTGTCTACTTTCTCCTGGAGAGTTTGGCGTCTTCCCTCTCAATCTTCCACGGGCCATTTTTGTGTTGCCGCCTCAATTTTCCCTCGTTGCATCGGTGTCTTCAGCGATTCAAGGGAACTGTTTTTATGTTTCAATCGTCTTTGTGTCTGTGTGTTTTGTAATCAGTTGCGATTCATTATATTGGTTGGGGTGTGGAGGAGGATGTTAAAGGTTTATTAAGCGGATAGAGAACAGTCTGCATGTGTCTCGGCCCTTTGCTTTATTCAGGAGCGTTTGCTGTGTCGTCGGCATTTGATGTGTTTTTTGTCATTAGGGTTTAGAATTTGAAGCGGATATTATGTCCACACTTACGTTACGGTGACTTCAGAGGCGACGATCGTGAAGAAGGTGTGCATGTCATTGGAAAGGTGGCTGCTCTGCGAATTTGACAAGGGACTCGAAATTGAGGTACGGTTTAACTTGTACAATGATTTTCTGTTCAATTATTTGCTATGTCTCTTGATGTTGAATTGAGTGTATTGCATAAAGATTTTTTTTATAAATGCGGTCGACTGTACATATCGCAGCCTCTACTACATTTCATAAACCACAATCTTGCGCAGGTGACCTTTTCGGTAGAGCTTTGCGCCATAGGTGATGGATGGTCAGGGCGATCCCGGGAATGCCATCGCTTTTAGCATGGTTATGTTGCTGCTCCTACTTACCAATACCGAGAATCAGCTTCCTCCCTTTTGAGTGGATAGTGAAGACGATGAGGAAGACCGCATGCGGGCGTTGGCTGTCAACGTCCACGCTAGTTATGCTAATGCTCACAGCGAATTACGCACCACATTGCATCACTTCAGGCTGTGCGTAGCCTTGAACTTCCTCGATGACGACCTCGGATTCTAGGTCAAATTAAGGTCGACGACATGGTTCTTGCGTTTTCTCCTGGATCATTACAACGATGAGCGCTGGATACAGATGTTCCGGATGACTAAGCGTGCTGTGATATCCTTGGCAGATTTGTTGCGGCCACATGTTCAACGAGATAATACACGGTACAGGCTTGCAGTACTTGTTATAATTTGTGTTGCTTGTACTCTCTTTAAACTTGCTCACGGTGCTAAGCTTACAGTCTGCAGCTAGATGTTTGCCATAGGGCGAAGCACCGTGTCCTTGGTATTGAGGGAAGTTGTGCACGCAATCAATGACACATTGCGAAGTGAAATTTTGTGATCGAGTGGGGAGAGGCTACTTGAAACCCAATCCAAGTTTGAGGACTTGTGTGGCTTACCCGGTGTGGTCGGAGCCATTGATTGCATGCACGTTGCCATATCAAAACCAGCATTTGGAGCCGCAAACTATTACTACTTTAAGAGCGGGGCATACACCGTGAAGTGCCAAGCGGTGGTGGACAGCGAGAAAAGATTTTTGGATCTCTATTTGGGAATGCTCGGTTCGACCAATGACTCTCGAATGCTTCGCCGAACATCACTGTACCATTTGATTAATAAGCAGACCATTCTATGTTCCGCTCTCACATTTCGGGGCTTCTCTCCTTTTATAATTTGGGATTTGGGTTATCCACTTCTCCCCTAGCTTATGATCCCCCACAAGACACCCCTTGATCTATCCGTTTCAGAGAGTTTGTTTAACAAGGGGTTGAGGCGGGGCATAAGCGTAGTGGAAACTACCTTCGGCATTTTGAAACAGAGTTTCAGGAAACTGTTAGGGAAGTCCGATCTCAACATTACATTCTTGTCGGATGTGATTATGTCCTGTTGCATTCTACATAACATTTTGCTTTGGCAATCCCACGAGGAGGTGGAGGATCACTTGCAAGTGCTTCGTAATGACGGGCTAAATGAAACTGTGCTGAATGACGACGGAGGTAAAGATGTTGCAGGTGGAGGAGGGGGGTGGAAGTACACTAGAGGTAGTGCAGTTTTGGCAAAACTCCACTGTACCATTGGGACCTTTTAGTACTAAAGTGTACAATAAGTACTCTAACTTATTCAATCTGAGCCGTTGAAATTCCTTGAAAGAAGCGGGGTTAGGCGATTGGTATCAGCCAATCAGGATAGTCTATTCTGACCCTAGGGATTTGCTTTGATTTAGATCCATATGGGCCAGCACATCTCGACATGACATGTGGCAGAATTCAAATACATGGAGTGGCGGGAGTTGATGTCTAGCCTCGGCGGCAGGATCCGCGATTCATTGAAGCATTTAGCATCCTAGCCTTTGTAGACAAGGTTTCTGAGATTGGTCATTTGATTACAATCATCCTTCGAATGTGCAATCATCATGCTCCTAAAAACCGTATATTTTTTAAAGGCCTCAGAGTTATGGACTTGTCTCCACTTTAGGTTTTTTTAGATGAACTTGGGATGAAGTCTAGTTCAGTCAAGTGATTGGTTGTTTGAAGCATTCCAGAATACCATACAAGCTTTTGAATTTACTTTATAGCATGGCTCTAATAAGATTTTCTTTTCAATATGTTATGAAAAAATTTAAATTGAAAACCATGATTGTTGATTATTTATACACTTGTTCTTTTTGAATTGAATATGGTTCCTAATTTAGCATCTTGAAAATAAACCTCCATATGTTGAATTGAGAGTTTTTTCTAGAATTCATCATTTTATAAAAGAGAACATGAGAAGTTGAGCTATTAGCATGGTGGGAAAAGGAGAATGCAAGAAAGTAATCTATATATGTTTATTTTTGAGTTTTTAAATTCTTTTTGTGTATAGCTTTTTGAAGTTGTTTTCATAATAGAAAAATTTAAAAATTGAAATATGGACATCATTTCCTTCCCCCCCCCTAAAATTAAATATTAAATATTCAAATTAAAGAAGGAAGAAATTGAAAGGAAAAAAACTTAAAAGAAGAAAACAAAAATAATAGAAGGATAAATAAAGTAGAAACAAATATGAAATATGGTGATAAAAGAAAAAAGGGGAAAAATTTTAAAAAGAGAAGAAAAAATAAAATAAAATAGAAGGGTAAAAAAAAAAGTTGCAAATATGAAATACGGTACTGTAAGACATCTGGAAGAAAAATAAATAAAGGTAGGACACAGAAAGATGTCTAAGAAAAAAAGGAATGAAATATTAAAATAAAAGAAGGTGGGAAAAAAAAAAGATGAACGATCTTATGAAGAAAAAAAAGGAAAAGAAATATTAAATAAGAGATGGTCAAAAAAGAAAAAAAGAAAAAGTTTAATTAAATTTTTAAAAAATGAAACAAATTAGTTGAAGGATGAAGGAATACCCTATTGAAGTGTGATGTAATAGAGAAATGAAACATTATTCATCAGAGTTACGAGTGCCAGTGGATTCTTAACATAGCAATTTGAAAACAAAATATTCTAAAATGAAGGTAGATTTGTTTATATGTAATTTCTTCTTAAAGTAAGGCATGGGACGTTAGATATTAGCATGATGGAAAAATTTAACATGAAAAATTAACCTATGAGATAGTTAATATTTTCATTTAACATGTACAGCTACTTTAAGATATTTAATTGACAGGAAAATAAAATTAAAAAATAAATGAATGAACGTCATTTTCTGCGCCATCTTTGGAGCTGAGGTCGGGACTCATGTTGTTGTGGAGGGGGAAGAAGCTGCGAGCTTCGCCTGTGGAGGATGTAGGGTCGGGAATTGCGATGTTGAGAGGGTAGGTTGGTTGAGGGAGATTATGAGGGTCTTAGGGTTTAGGGTCTCAGGGTTTTGTGAGGAGAAGCAGTTTAGGGGGTGGCAGTGGGGTTTAGGAGAAGGAGTTTGTGGGGTAGTGATGGAGCCCAGCGGGAGTGCACGCTCTGGAGATAGGGACAGTGCGCGGAGGGGGCGGAGGGTTGGAGCGCGAGAGAGGAGGGGTCGAGGGGCAGAACGCGATGAAGACGACGCTGGGAGGGAGGGTCCGCGGAAGAAGGCTCGCTGGTCATCTGCACAGGAGCCTGAGGCCAAGGAGATCTTAAAGAACTCAGCTGCAAACCGAGGAGACGAACGAGGCCGGGACGAGGTGGAAGAAGGGGCTGCAACACCGGCATTGAAGAAGACAGGGGGAGCCACACGAGGTCGAGCACGAAGCCGCGATGAGGACAATAGAGAAGAGCATGCAATGTCGAAGTCCACCGTGAAGAAGAAGGGGAAGGGGAATGTACGCTCTGAGAAGGCCTTCAATTGCGTTGAGGACGTTGACGAAGAGATTGAGAGGCTGAAGAAGCCTCCGTGGGAGTTGAAGAAGGCGGATTTTGCAGGAGAGTATGGACTCTCCAACGAGGGAGACAATCCCCACCACTTCCGTCGCGGAACAATCTCCTCTGACACGATGCGAAAGTTCTTTGGTAAACCATATGGGGATGGGGGCCGTAGCGGATTCTATTGGCAAGGCTGCAAGGTTCAAGAGGTGGTGGACAGAGTGAAGTATTTGCACCCCATTTTGTACCAGCATGAAGAGGAGGAGAATCCAAACCTGATTACAATCAGGTTTGCCGAAGGGATTGCTCTGGAGTACGAGGAAGGAGGGGGTCGAGTGAATTGGTGTGCATTTGGGGAGGAGACCAACAAGCGCCAGAGGAGTAGATACAAGCTGGATAGGGGCAAGCTAAAGGAGCTGCGCAAGAGTATTGCGGAGTCCACGGCTGAGGAGGGGAAGAAGAAGGTGGACGTGAGAGGGAAGGAATGGCTCGGCATCAAGGTGGAGCCCGGCTGGGAAGGGAAGGTGGAGCAAGGGGACGCGATGAGGGTGAGGGGTTGTAAGGCACCGGGTGAGTCAAGGGGAGGACTTGAATTTGCCATGGCCTTGGGAGTCTGCTTGCAGGAGGATGCGGCGGCGCGTGCTCCAAGTGGGAGGTTGGCGAAGGCGGCAGTGGAAGTGCGGCTGCAAGACGTGGAGGGATTAATGCAGGCTATCTTCTTGGAGCAAAAGATTAAGCGGGAGCTGAAGAAGGAGGCAACAGAACGACTTGACCAAGCCATTTGGAAGAGCAAGCAGTCCGAATGGGGCATGGGACAACTGAGGAAACAGGAGGAGCAGAAGACGGTGTTGATCCAAGCACTTGAAGAGTAAGGGGCTGATGTATACAAAGAGAAGATCAAGATGGAGGGAATTCAGGAGCAGCTGGATGAGGAGGAGAAGATGGTCGCGGCGGCGAGGAAGGAGCTCAAGGCTGCCGAGGCTCAGATCCAGGTGTTAACAAGGGAATTGGAGTCGGGTCAGCTTCAGTTTGATGCCCTTGCAGCCGAGAAGTTTCAGTTGAAGCAAGGGAGGAGTAGTCTAAACTTTACGCCAAGTCCAATGGTGTATGCAGCTGGGGAATCAATTCTGCCCATGTTTGATTCTTCTGATGAGGCCTCGTTGATGAGGATTACAGCTTGTTGCTTATGTTCCTTCCCATTCTCGCAGAATGACATGGTTGTTACCTCTTGTAGACATTTGTATCATGCGTTCTGTGCTTCAGTTGTCTTTGTTCGAAGCTGTAAGTGCGTGGCCACAGGGTGTGGGAAGATGTGTCACCCAGATTGGCACCAAAGTTTCGGTTGGGGAGAGCCACCTGCGGATTTGGTGGAGAAGGCCCGAATGCTTGGAGTGGCCGAAGAAAGGAGGAGAGTGATGGAAGACAGAACAAACCAGGCAATGGCAAAGGTGCCTTTGGATGGTAAGTTTAAGAGCACATAATTTTCAGACTCTTATTATGTGCTTTGTAATGAATAGTCACTGTTGTGCTCTGTAAGGATTTAAGTGCTTATGTACTTCGAAGCTCACAGTGGAGTATGCCTTTGTTCCACTTCTGCTGAGTTCTAGAAGTTTGTTATAGTAATGATAACCAGTTTAGTGTTGGCAGGTAAGGTTGTACACGGTGTACTTGTTTAGGTTGCAGTCCCTCATCTGATCGTGATCTTAGTTTCAGTTAAGCTTGCACAAGGTATAAGGAGTCCAATTTCACTAACGGCCTGAGACCGAACGTGTATCTTAGTGTCGCAGTCTGAATGCATTATGTGTACAAGAAGTTGCTTTGATGAATTCCATAGATTATTTTGTAATGCATAGTACTTGGTGATTTTTGTTAGGCGCTGGAAATGTCATATTTGTATATTTGTGTCAAGTTCAGTAAATGCAACATGTGTACAAGAAGTTGCTTCCGAGAATGTGGAGGATTATTGTGTGTTGCATAGTACTTGGTGACTTTGGTTAGGCGCTGGAAATGTCATATTTGTATATTAGGCCTAATCTTCAGGTACATGCGGCTACTTCGAGCAAGTAACTTATGTACTCCATGTGGTTGAAATGTACTTACGGTGCTGTATACAGACGACATTGTACTTGACGAAGCTACAACAAGTATTTCTTGTCTTTATTTAACTTGGCACTAGAAGTCCTACGTGGTAAACATAGATTGAATCCTGGTCCTACAGTACTTTCAGAATTGCGGACCTGTACAAATGGTCCAGCAGTTCAAATCCAATACATAGTGATAGTACTAGTTCATTTGTGCGGGTCGACTGAAATTTCATTATGTACTATGTGTATAGACTCTAATCTCTTGTGTCGTGGCAGGTTCTAGCCTCCGATTTGCATCACCAAAGAAGGCCTTCAACAGCGCGAGACTAACATTCGAAGGGGAGACAAGTCAGGCAACATGCTCTGGAGGCGTGCCTCAAGAGTTTGGTGGTGTGCCGCACCAGATTTTGAGGAGCGAGAGCATACGCTCAAGAGATGAACCAAGGTTGGAGAAGCCGGTGGAGAAGGTGGTCATGGAGGCTCTCGCGGAGGGCAGTGATTTGAAGGGGTCTGAACCAGACTTGGAGTCCAGGAAGGATTCTTCAGATGACGAAGAGTCCACCGTCAAGATGTCCCCCCTACGTTTGAGCTCTCGCACTACCGTAGATGGTTCGGGTTCGGATGGAAGATCGTCTGATGATGAATCGTCTGAAGAGGGGACAGAGGAGGGAGGAGACAGCGACATGAGTGTGGAGGTGCGCCCTTCACAACCAGCCGAAAGAAAAGGCAGCCCACAATAGCCAACCAAGGAAGGGGATGTGGAAGAGCAAGTGGAAGAGCAGGATTATGTAGAAGTGATGAGTCCCCGGGAAGAAGGAGGGGGTCAGGGTGATTGGGCTGTTGCTGTTGGTGTCAGTGGGAGCGGTAAGAAGGCGGATCAAGGTGCCGGCGTCGTGAAGAAGGGACCACATGCAGTGGAGAAGGGACCGCACGGGGTGGAGAAGGGACCGCAGGCAAAGGAGAAGGGACTGCAAGTAGAAG
Source organism: Ceratodon purpureus (assembly GCA_014871385.1). Lineage (NCBI taxonomy): Eukaryota > Viridiplantae > Streptophyta > Bryopsida > Pseudoditrichales > Ditrichaceae > Ceratodon > Ceratodon purpureus. The sequence continues at coordinate 50,967,697 of CM026426.1, forward strand.
AGAAGGGACCACAGGTAGAAGAGAAGGGACCGCGGGCAATGGAGAAGGGACCGCAGGCACAGAAGGAACCCCAAGTAAAAGAGAAACGACCGCAAGGGGTGAAGGGGAAGGACACGCCGGAGAAGCCTGAGCGGAAGGTAATATCGCCCCCCAAGCCGGGGTCATAATGCTTGCCGGGGCGCGAGGGAAGAGGGCTTTGAGGAGAACTTGCTCGGGAGAATGCAGGAGTCACAGCTGGGGGATTTGTGGAAACTTTGGTGTCGGTGGAGGCTGCTTCAAAGTTCATGGCGATACCAAGAAGGAAGGCCGAGGGTGCATCAAAGGAGAAGGAGCCAGCAACAAAGGAGAAGGAGCCGGCAGCAAAGGAGAAGGGCGGTGCAACGTTGCTTGTAGAGGAGGGAGGCAGCCGCGGTGGGGAGGCAGCCGCGGTGGATGAAGCGGATCTTGTGGAGGACTTCTCGTTGGGAGCACCGGAGGAAGAAGGAGCTTAGGTGTCGAAGTCTATATCGCCCCGGTCTCCTTTCAAGCTGAGAGCAAAGAGGATGAAGGGGCCGAATGTGGAGGATGATGTTGGGCCGTAACATTAGACTGCGCCTGAGAATCCGTACTCAGCCGACAAGACCACATACAAGGAGCTGGCCGGGATTGTCGGAGTGAGTGGGAGTCCCGCTGCTGTCCATGAGATCAATGTGCGGACCACGGAACGCACCGCCAAGGAGGCAGAGCAAGCGGCAGAGGAGTCTGCTGAGAAGACCAGGGCAAAGGGGAGAAAGAATGAGAAGGTTAAGGGTGGCAAGGTAGGTGGCGCAGCCTCACAGTATCAGCGGAGAGGTGTTGCCACATAGAATATAGGCTTCAGCAATCACTAGGATTGCTTGTAGTGTTTAATTTTTTTGTTTTTTGATCTATTGAGCTGCGGTAGAATGCTTGCATAGAATGGATTTGCAGGTATATTAATGTATCTTACCTCATCACCGAGGTCTTCCAAACAGGGAAGGTTCAAGGCTTGTCTATTTTTTTCCCCATGCGGTTGTGCTATTTGCGGCCCATTTTTTTTCCTTTGCATTTGTACTTTTCGTAGTTTTCCCCTACAATCCTAGAACCTATCTTTTCTATTTTTAAGAGAATGACAAGGGGAAGGTGGTCTGTTGGGATGTGATTCAACCAGGCTGAAGCTTCGTATGATGCAACAGACCTGTCTAAGGGGCGAGAGAGGATTCCTGTCCTTGTCGGTCAGTCTGAAATTGCTATGACATACTTTCAATATATGAATACGAGTGTGGTCTTTGACCAAGCAGGCGTGCCTACCACCCTTCAAAGCCTCCGCCCCGGGGACTTCTGTATATGTTCCCCGAAATGCTTGGAGGCCAATCGTACTTGTGCATGCCAATGTAGTCCACGCGGAGGCGTTGCATATAGTGAAGGAGGTCAAGTGGAGGACGCGTATCTGGAGCCACGCAACGAAGAAGATGCACATTACTGTAAGAAGGGTGCACGCTGTTTTGATAGAGATTCAGTGTGCCGGGGTCATGTAGGTCGTCTTTTCGTTAAGGAGTGCAATGTCAAGTGTAGGTGTCATTGTGATTGTGGCAATCGTGTTGTCCAGCAGGGGATGAAGTATCAAGTAGAGGTTTTTCCTACAGCCCATACGGGGTGGGGGATTCGGACGACTGAGCTAATTCCTAGAGGTGCGTTTGTTTTTGAGTTGACGGGAGAGATTTTAACAAATGCTGAGCAAATGGTTAGGAACTTGGAGGTAGTTGGGGGTCAGTCCTATAGCTTGCAACTTGATGCTGACTGGGCCACTGAGCGGAAACTGGACGACCACAGTGCACTATGCTTGGACTCTTCTCGGTTTCGAAATGTGGCCAGGTTTTTGAACCACACGTTAGAACTTGCGACCATATTCTATAACATTTGCGGTCTTTCTTCTCACGATTTCAGTTTGGCCTGACGGTGGGCCTTTGTCAATACAGGGGTGAAGATTCTAACCTACTGGATGTACCTGTCTTGATATAGAGTGTGGATTGCCGCTACTATCATGTAGCATTTTTTGCAAATCGTATCATACGGCATGGAGAGGAACTAACTTGGGACTATGGCACTAATTTTAACAATGATGATCCGGACCTACCTCGGTTTTCTTGTAAGTGTAAGAGTAAAATGTGTAGAGACAATGCCTTACCACATGTCATCCGTATGGCAACCAGGAAAGCACCTAGGAGAAGATGACTTCACATCTGTGTTGTGCTATTCTGAACAATATTTCAGCCCATGTACTATTTGTACTACCGTATATAAATCTACAATATACTATTCGTACATTTTTCATATACTATATATAAAAATAGGCGAAATGCAAAGATTTTGAAGAATGGTTCAGTCCATGTACTATTTATAGTACCGTGTCTATTCAGAACATACTCTTTGTACATTTTCGGGAGCTCGAGGCATGTACAAGTTGGCCATAGGCAAGGATTTTTTTGACTCTTGGAACTTCAACTATTGTGTAGCAAACATAGAACAACTCGAATAAATATACAACCATTCAAACTCTGGACCTGGAAGCCTGAAGTTGAGTTTATAAACTCACTTGTAAATTCTTAGAATAAATGTTTCGATGGCACTGTTTGAGTAGTCTTAGTTCTATGTTTCAATGCTACTGTTTGAGTAGTCTGAGTAGCTATCCTCAGATATGAGCTCTTGAGATACCGCTATCCAGTGCTCCCTATAGAAGGCCCAAAACAAAAAGGAAAAAACTACAGTACCTAATATCCAGCAAAATGTAGAACCATGATCGTCTAGCCTGACTCGAAATGAAAAAAGAAATATGGATGGCTGATACTACAGTGAAGAGGCACAGACGCAAAAGAGAGTGACATTAGAAGGTACAAAATGAAATTATAAATAGAAGATTATAAAGAATAAAAAAAAGAAAAGGATTGCAGGTTCTCTTAATCACAGACTACTATGCTAGACAATAGATGACTGAAGCAAAAAAAAGTGGGAGCTTTTGGATAGCGGGATATCTCTGGAGCTTACTTTCAGTCAGACAAATACCCAAGCATTTGTTTGACTTGTATCATCACGGGACCAGTACTTCTAAATCCAACGTTGAATGAGAAACAATCCTGAAATCAGTGTACATAGTAAGCCAACTTGTACTTAATCTTCATTGAACGCCCACCACTCTCGCAAGGCATCTTCACATATCCTCTGCGTTTCACTGGACATCGTGTATACAGGAGTACCTTTAACCCTGTGAGGAGCTAGAACCATAGGGAATTTACAAGCTCTGACCAGATGGGCATCAACATATGCATCAACTGCTTTGTCACAGAGTACATATCTCTTTTCACCACGTCCATACTTCTTGTAATACTTCGCTCTGATCACAACGTCTCCAGCCCTAAATATCCCCCTCCAAGGGCAAGTCATGGGCTCTGCTAAACAAACTTCTTTGCTTCACACTGGAGAATGTAGAATTCCACCCCGTCTTATTTCTCTTCTTTTGCTGGAATCATGAAATTGTCGCCGATGTCCACCAAATCACCAACCTCCTCTAAAATGCCGTCATACACCCAGTTAGCCTCGTCGTCAACTTCTTCAATTTGCTGTGCTACGGCCCCTGCACTCATTGGACAGAGCCTCTGTACAGTCCACTCCTAAGCATGCGACAGGTTCTCACATTCAGTCCAATCACCATCAATACACGGGACACAAAAGCATGACAACTCTTGAGTTCTAAGCATAGTAGGATCAGACATAGAAAAGCCCATAATAGAAAAAAGACTCTTTGAGCCCGGCAAAGTGTTACACTTGATACTCTTATCAGTATGATCCACCTTTGTATTTCCTATCAACCAAAATACACGTGAAAGAGGGGAAGTTTTAGCATGAGCATATGAGCTGGCAACACGCTCTGTGTATTTTTCCTCCAGGAGCGCCACCACTTGAGCGGCATTCAGTAAGGGCCTGAGTGGATTCTAGATTTGCACTGCAGCCACCGCCCTCTTCACCACGGCACCAGCCCCATCTCATTCTCCTTTTCCATGAGCCGACTCAAAGTAGTTCCACCGCATGTTGCAGCCCCCAGTGAGCGCGGGGTAGCGTGCAACAAAGTACATTGCTGTTGCGCACTTAAACTGGGAACTGCACCCGTCACTGTAGACCCAATGTTCCTCCGGTGTCAACTCTGAATCACCCAACCAATCCCAATGCAATGTGAGACAATGTTGAACAAAAATTGAATCGTGAGCCTTATCATCATATATGTAGAAGTGAGTCTGCTTCATGGTCTGCTCTCCTTCTTTCCACATCGTAATGTGCACGAGGATGGTCACACTAGTACTGAAGTAGTACAAGCTCTGGACCTCGTTTTGGATGGCAAAAGTGTAGTTCTCTACATAGTCAATATGTGACACAACCACTCCCTCCGGAACGTTCTTCATCATCAATTGGCATTGCTCATCTTGCCATCGCGCCTTGAAGTTGTGTGTGATAAAGGTGGTCAATGTTTTCTCCATATAAGATAGGAATTCGTGAACAGCTGTTTCTCTGAAAGCCTCCCGAAGCCGTTTCTTCACTTTTCCAGAGTTAGCATCCACTCCCACCTGGTAGTACTCAAAACATTTCCATCTAACAAGAAAGGTGTTAGAACCAGACATCTCATGCAGACAAATAGGAAAGAGCTTAAAACCACAACTAGAACAGTTGCCCATGAGACATTCAAGTCTGTGCCACACATCAAATTATCCTTTTGCACAAACACATGATTCCCACATCAGAGTTATTCGTTTGAAAGTATTCTCATGTGCACAACAAGTCCCTTCCTTACTGCCTGTGCACACTATACACGCACAATCACAGGTTGTATGCACATAGAGCCCCCTGACTTTGTCTCGGAGGTTGCACAATCCAACCTTCATCATGTCCATCTCCACGTGGTATATGCAACAACACGTATTCCTCTCCTTCAGTTCTTGCACCCACCACGGCTTCAACCTCTCAAAAGCCCTCTGCCACACAGTACATTCTGGGTGGACCTCTTCGAAGCGCAAGAACAAGGTCTGCCAATCACGCACAAGTATACTAAGAATGTTCAATACATCGCAACGCAACGTATCAACATGACTCCAAGTATTGAATTGTACTCTTAGTTATTGATAACTGTTCAGAAGTAGTTGAAATAATAGAAACAAGTAAACTGTGTACCAAAGGGAAATTCTCCTCGTACAATAAGTACAATGAAGAACCATCTTATGGACATTTATACCGCTACATCGCAACTAGTGGAAGTCCCAAGTCAAAAAGTACATCAGATCGCACGTCTAAGACTTACTATGAACGTAAAGTACGCATCATACCACTTCTCCACTTCTAATCTGTAGTCCTCAGAAGTACTATATCATCTATTGACTCCAAATCACACAACCAGTACAGTTTATACTTCACTCCAACAGGACCCTGCTAAAAGTTTACATTACAAAGAGTACACACCCAAAATTGACTATGTATAGTAATGATTCTTGCAATGTTTTGATGCAAATTATGTACCATGGAATGCAACCTAGGCAAAACACGATGTACAAAAACAACAAAGTAACTATTGTCGACTTCTCCAGAACCTTTAGATATCTTTTTTGTCCTATGAGATACCGAAAGTGTGAAGACTAAGTATTTGGGCTCATCATATTACATGAACTCATATCAATAAGTTACAACTCACCTGAGGCTCGCATAAGTAATGTGTTGGATAAGGCTCGGCCCATTCTTTTCGACCTACTCTGTGCTTGACGATATCCTTGTTGTTCAGTGATACTTTTGTTTGACCATTCCACCATGCATGAATGCACTGTTTGACATACTCAGATAGCCCTGCTCTCTTCTTCCGATTTAAGCAAAGACTGCAAACCGTGTCTTGACTATCGGCAGCGTAAACCCTTCTGTTCAACGCAATATTGATGCTCTTCTGTGTCGTAACCAAAACACGTGACAACGGCCTCACTCCTTCGATCCCCTGGCTAACTGCGGCATCTAACAAGGCACTCTTCCTTGCCAACAACTCGTTAAAGTTAGCCTGCATCACTAACTGTAACTCGTTCGTGAAGTTCTCAATGAAGGGACGAATAACCTTTGCTTCCTGTGGCTGAGCATAGTAAAGAGGTAGCAATGGGGAAATAGTGTTATGACGCATGACCCTCTCCATAACATCTCTCCTACTAGATGGACCGGGACAACTTCTCAACTCTTCGACTATGTACTGTGCTATGCGAAGGGAGATTTGGTTCAACTCCCGCGCAGTTAGAGCATCTTCAACTTCATGATCCGGCAGCACAGAAGCTAACACCAATGTTTCCTCATATCTTTGTCTATCTCGTGCTCTCTGAAGGGCCTTCCGTTCTCTCCCCCTCTCTGTAACTACTGCCCGTAACTCCTCCTGCAAGCGAGCTTCAGCAAGCCTCGCTGCTGGACATGGGCGGCTGATACCCTGTCGCAAGCGTTGCCTCTTAGCAATGTTACCCATTGTTGGAACCTAGGAAAATAATAGACATAGAAAACAAGAAACACACATTAGTTATCAAAAACTGACTGAGAGTTCATGGTCGACGAGTTCAGGAAGCACGACAAGCTTATAGAAGAAAAAGACAGAGTTACTCTTTCATGAGATTGCAACCAAAAATCACCGTAGAATATCAATCTTCTCACTTCTTGAACGCAATAGATTCAGAAGAAGCAGTAGGAGACCCTATTGAAAGCCTTCCTTCAGAAAGAGAAGGTGTGTTGTCAAAGCTACTTCCAGAATAACATAACGAAACTGGACTCATGAATAAAGACCGCCTAGGAGACTCATCTACGTTGTTGCACTTGCCTAGATAGAAGTCACGATTCCCTTGCTTTGACACTGGTGTTTCTTCAACATAACCCGAATCAGAAACCTCACAGAATGAATGGCAGCAAGAAGAACCAAACTCAGTGATCACATCTGCAGTAAAGTATGATGTTATCAGTTTCTGAACAAGAACAACTTGCCGCTGCGTGGACTTTGACATTATTCACAGAGGAAACCCTAAACCGCCCTTGAACTCGTGAACAAGAGTTATCCCACAGCATACAAGCTAAACTACAGCACCAAGCATAATCTTCAATTCGCTAGCAACAGCATGCTACAGCAAAGACGCAACAGTGTGCTGCATGGGCGATGAGAGGAACCAAGGAGAGAGACGATGACGTGGACAAATCAAGAGGTGGCGGCGCCTTCATGGCATGGCGGCCCGGGAAAACAGGATCTGTTGAAAACAACAAGGCAGTAGTTATGACAGATACCATGTACATCATATACTCATGCGTACATTTTGTACAAGTAGCACGCAGGAACACGTCGAGGGTCAAGTAACGGAAAAATGACAATTCTCTTTATTTGAGAGAAGGCCATTGTAGAAATGTGTGCCGCCGTCGGAAATCATGCCTCCGATCACAAAAAATCATAATTTTCCACTTTGTATTTCGTTGCAACTGAAACCAACACTTACTTCCATGTACAGAGCAAACTAACTATGTACTTGTAAAATCAGGGATAGATTCCAATAGGCTATTCTTTATTATCTCCTTTGCAGAAAACAAAAACTGAATCAGAGCTTTTGATGTTGAAGAAGTTTGTACTTTTCTCATATACGAGTATTGTGTGACTTTTTTGTACTAGTGCACAATAGTACTAATAGAACACACTTAACTTGCTTTTCTAACTGATTCAATAATGCACAAGAGATCTCTACATATGTAGTATTTGGAAAAACAAAACAAAAACCAAGGAAAAAGCTTCTGAGTACAGGTAATTTCAAGTACAAATTCATGCCTTCAATGTATATTATATTGTGACTCAAAAAGTACATTCGTCTAGCATACTTCCAGCCAGGGGCCCAGGCATTAGCGGTCGATGCAGCTCCACCTTAGAGGACGCAGAGATACCAAGAACTTGGAGTTTATTTGACACTTCAACGTCGTGCACGTTGTTGATCGCGGCAGGTACACACCATCCCCTTTGTCCATTCCGTAAAGGATTCTTTAATATGCTTTCCCACATCTCTTTAGTTATCGATGTCTTTGTTTGGAAATGGAAAAGGTGCATGACTATGGTGTATGGCCTCACCGTCAATGCATTTATTAACTGGGATTCAAAAAACAAACATGGTTTTTTTTTGGGTGCTCTGTCTCTGTAGAGTGACATTGCACTCAGACTGAACCTCTACCACTGGAAATTAAGCTAACGTTGCAGTCTCTAGTGTGCAAGCTAAATAGGTTTCGTTGTAGTAGAACTAGGGGCCTCTGCCTCGCCTTTGTTAGCAGCCAACTCGTCCTCAGACGAACCTGTCTCCGTAGAATGATTGTGAGCATCTGCCATATGCACCGTGGTCAATGGCATAGTAGTTGAAGTGGATGCTCCAAGGGGCACACTAGGAGCTTATACCATGCATGTATAAGCTCGCATTCCATAAGCATGTGACATTGGCTGCCCAATGTCGTCGTGGTGCGCAACTCATGTTCCAACTCTCACTTTGCTTGCAGCTGCTGTCACAGCCTGTGGAAATGTGCTTGACATTTGCAAGCCGATACTCAATACATGGGACAACTTGGACAAACCACTTACCATCTCGCCCTGTTTTAGTATAGATAATCTGGCATTCTCATTGGCAATAGCCACGTTCTCAAACATCCTTCGATCCTTCTTCCTCTGGTAGGACATCTGCTCTGTAAACAACTTCAATTGCACGTCGATCTTGAACCGTTCTAGGTGACGGCTGGCATTTGCAATCTCTTGCATTTGCCTGGCCATGATAGCCCCCGTTGCTTTCGTAGCCTCGGCGATTAATGTGTGACTGGATACGGTTTTTCTTCTAACCATGGTATTCTCAGGTTGCCTATGAACTTCGTAAGTGGACTGGTCCGATGAATTGATTAACTGCGGAGTTATCTCAGGAAGCAGACCGCTAGAGGGGCGGGGCAGAGTACTCCCCATGGCTTCGGGGTGAACTCTCTGCCGCGTTGGAGTCGAGGTACTTCTCCGAGGAGACGTACGTGGGGACGAGTCTTGGGTAGTCTCCACGGCTTCGGGTTGAGTGCTCTCAACGAGATCGTGTGCCTCTGGTTCACTGTGACCATCGTCCATCTCCTCCTCCCTGTCATGATGTCCTCGCATGTAGTTCGAGTCATTGTTTGATAGCAAATCGCGAATGTGTGGGGGCTGAATTTGCGGCCTATTGCCGTACCACTCATTGATGGCAATATACACGTCCTGAGCAAACAGTCATGGCAGTCCTTCCCCCTTGCGCTCTGATGAACTCATCTCCCAATAGTTAGCATTGTTCCGGCCTGATTGGTTCAAGAAGTCATATATTTTCCTGAAATCCGATATCAACTGGTTTTATTTCGTTTTGCATGCAGCTCCGTCACGCATGCATGGGGAGAATCCCAGTTGCATGATTTGATGAGCAACTCAATCCCACTTCCTAGTTTTGGGAGTCATCAAGTCACGGCCGTCAACTGTGTCAAGCTCCTCCAAGTACATTTTCCTTTTGGCTGAGATGAGGGCAAATACCTCTGTAGAAAGCCAATTTGGACCTCTGTCCTTGCGGGCTCTCTTTGCTTGGCTTGGTCCTGATAACTGTGTTGACTGAGCACTTGGCCGTAATAATGCCATGACTGGCATGGCTGATGGTACTACTAGAGGCCTGCTCGCCCCAGTACGTGTGACTCCCGCACCTGGACTACTCCGCCTAATGGGTCTGTTGGGGCCGAAGGTCCCCACATTAAAGGAGCCTACGGAAATCAAAAGTTCCACAGTGAGAATAGTCTTTGTTTCATCATAGTTCCGGCCATGCATGTATTAATTTAAGCATCGGAGTGTGTGCTTGTGTTGTGCAGATTCATCTCCAATCGAAGTGTGTAATTCAAAAATCCGAAGTTGAGAAGTTTCACTTACCATCTAATGGAATGGAAGTGGGATGAAACGGCGAATTGTGAACCTGCAAGTCAGTGCGCTTATCCATTGGGAGGGATCTTGGCTCCTGTCACACGATAAACAAAAGGTATCATTCTCCATGTCTGATTTGAAAAATTCTTCGCAAGTTTAACGCATCTCCCCTTCATACTATCACAGACATTGAAAGTGTACGACATCATGAAATTTGTGCATGCCAAATCATGCTTGTCGATGTTTCTGCAGTGAGGCACAGTTTAATTCACTCTCATGTTCAAAACAATATGTACATGAACTTCTACACTGCATTAACGAAGTTCTGTCTGCATTGACATCGGTCACTTTGCAGGTGGAACCCCATCATGACTTCATGACATTGTGAGGGACTGTTCATCGCCAAAACAAGCTTACAACGGTAATCACAAACCAAAAAAGAAATGGATGCAGGAATACATCGTATACATCGTTCAAGGCTACGTACAGCCTAAAGTGATGCAATGTAGAAAGTACGAGCTAGCTGCCATGGCTATGAACGATAAGTTAGAATTACACCATTCCATTATACTTATTTGGAAGATGGAGCAAGTTGTCTACGCTAACAGCTGCAGGCCAAATAGTTAGCCTAAAATGCAGAGACCGCTCCTTCGTAATTCGCCACATCGGGCTCCACTTGATACCACCGCACATTAACGTCGGAAATGTACATTTCAAGAAGATTGAGACTTACAATTAACTTGCCTACTCTCACGTAACGAGGTCATAAATAAATGCAAAAAATGAGCTTGGAAACGCTCTTACCGAGCCTCCCACATAGGATTGGATCCTAAGACCAAGCGGTGGTGTGAATGCCTACTTACTTTTAGCAGGTTTTATATGCTAAAACACAACTGTACGGCGAATTGTGAACATCCCCTTAAGCGCTTATTATTACAAAAGTCAAATAAAGTTGTTGCTACAACATTATTCAAGACTTTTAAGTGGAGTTTCAATTTGGTATGACAATGCACCCTCTATAGATGTTAACTTTCTAGAGAGGATCAAAGTTCGCATTTAACAATTATAAAAAAACTTTTTCGAGCAATATTTAAATTTTCATTCATAAATATAAGCAATTGTGAAGAGTCCTTGTGAAAAAATATCTTTCATAAAATTACAAAACCAATCAAAACTTTATTCAATATCAAATTTACAAAACAGAACTGAAGTATGAATCAATAGTTCTTTGGTGAAATTCATCTGCATGGACAACTTGCAAATGTTACTCAATGTGCACAAAGAAATCCACATACTTGTGCAAAGTAGACCAACGCTTGGTCCCTGCGCTCAGCCGAGTGCTCTCCTGCCACACAGCCACAACGCCATTGATGATGCCCTCCCAATTTCAAGCGTGTCAAGCGTGTCCCCACCCTTGCCGACCTACGCTTGCCCTCTCACATGGTGAAAGAGAGGAATGAAACTGGATGAACAGTTTTTATCATCCATACTATGATAACATTTACAAAGTTCAATTCACAAAGAAAAGAGTAATTTTCTGTTGAAAGGTAACACGTTTGACATTTGTTGCGTGCAATATGTGGGGAGTAGAAGAAAGTTACGACTTGTAGATATAGCATTTTTAGAGGGTGGACTGTATATTACCAGCCACACTGGTGAACTATCCATCAGGCAAAGTCATCATCGTCCTCGTTCTCGTCGTCGTCAGACACATATTCTGAGGCACTACTCTCATCCGACGAGTGCTTGGAAGATGCTATATGTTTGCTCGCTTTGTGGGTGACAGTGATTTTGGAGCGCTTTTTAGGAGGAGCTACTTTTGGTGTTCGAAGCAGCACAGTCGCAGGCGACTTCCTTGATGAAGGAGGAAAACCACGCAAGATGGTCTTGGCTGGTGGAGTGACGACGCCGTGTCCTTCACTGGCATTCAAGCTTGGCTTATATTCAGTGGTGCACGCATTCAGCGGAGGAGCCTTGGGAGCACGCAGCTCTCTGGTTACAGGAGGTGCAAACGCTCTGGCAGTGAGAGAAGGAGTGGTATAGAGTGACGATGTTCGTGGAAAGGAGTCGATAGGCGTTAGTTTGCCATCAATCTGGCAGGTGAATGTGAAGGAAATCTGTGCAGCACAATCAAATAACAAGAATAAGTTGAGGCGCACCAAGAACAGCAAAAGTAGCCATAAGTGAGTTAACATCGTTTGGGACGCCACCTGATTTGCAGAAGCAGCCTGTAGCATGGCATCAGGGACGGTGGATGTGTCACCATGATGAGCCCAGCTCAATAGGTCTTCTTCAGCAGGTGTTCCGATCTGTGCAGGCAGTGCGCTTGTATTACTGTTGTGCATGGTGATCGAAAAAAAGTGCTATGCATAGAAAAGGAGGACGTTCCACACATGGCCGAGTATACGAAAGAATAGTTACAATTCAGCCCTACACGGCATTCTACACTGAAGTTTGTCGTGCAGACCTGTCTCTCCCATGATCTTAACTTGCCTGAGCAGCCAGCAACTTTAGCAAACTCGCCTATGTCCTCTTCATTGCCAGCAGAGGTGTCAAGAGTGCCGGTCATCTTCTCTGAGTCACCGTCTGGGTCACACCGCTCGCAGGTTATCGAGTCGTGTGTATCAGACTTGATGTCTTCACGAAGAGTGAACAGGTCTCTAAGATCATCTGTGGATAGCATGTTAACCTGCAAAAATTGAATTCAACATGTTGTTAAATACTACACCTAGATTCACTGCAATCATTTTACTCAAGCCTACAACGTATCAGAAAAGGTTGCACTATTTCGAACAATGTCAAATCACTCACACCTGTGCTTTGGCATCGGTAGATTGTTCCTTGTCAACCACCTTCTGAAGCCCCTCTTTAGACATCTGGCGTTGAAACACCTGTAACATTCAACAGACACCGTTCAGCCCGTCGACAAATTCAGGAAGTTGATGTGCAGTAGTGCAAGTATTGCCAGTCTCGCCAAAAATTGTTTAATCTATTCTGTAATCTGTTCGTACCTTTTCCTCAATGCTGCCGCTGGCCAGGAACCGATAAACATATACCCTTTTCTTCTGCCCATCCCTCCAAACTCGAGCTGCTGCCTACGGTTGAGTAAAGACAGAAAAATTCAATAGGGGAAGCCAGATACAACTCGTGGAAATCTAATCACTGAAAAGCAAAGTTTCTCCTGCACTTAACAGTTCATGAGTGTTTATTAACAGGGAGTTACGCAGTTACATACCTGTTTATCAGTGGCAGGGTTCCAGTCAGGATCAAAAAGCACCAACCGATTACCTCCAATCAAGTTCAAACCACAACCTCCAGCTTTGCTACTTAGAAGAAAAGCAAATTCATTCTGCGAATAAACATGAAGGACGTCAATCAGAAACCCCATTCGGAAGAGGAGAACCCAGATTGCAATCGTAATAAACTTTGCTCACTAGCTCTCTTCATATATCACTGGTTATACGTCTACATAGCTTACTTGATTCGGATCATTGAACCTCGAAACCAACTTCTGCCGTTTACCAATGGAAGTAGTACCGTCAAGCCTTACGAATGGGTAGTTCCTCTCACGGCATATTTGAACGAAAAGATCCAAAGTCTGCATCAGACAAAATCTAGTTAGTACATAAAAGCAAGACATGTGGAATTTCGTTCTGTAAATCCTACTCAAACCAACTAAGTTGGTGCTTGGTGGTTGGCTCAAATAGGTTGCTCATACAAAGGCACCGCACAAACCTGGGTATAGTTGGAGACAAGGACAATGCGATCATCAGTCTTGCAACGCAGCTCCGAGAGCAAACGTGCTAATACTGCCATTTTCCCTGACAATTCAATCCAGCCTGGCCATGCGCCGCTCCTACGATCCAACATGTCCCTGAGGTTGGCCATAATGCTTCCAACAATAAGAAGAAAAATCTCTGCACATATCCAAATTCTGTGTACATACCTACTGGCGACCAAGTGTTGTGGGAACAATTTCAGGCAGTCACCAAATCCTGCAGTTTCGGATCCACCAGCACGAATTGTATCGTAGATAAGCTGCGCAGATGAAGTTTCATGAGAAACGAATCAAACATTCTCAAATCGCTCGAAAATGAAAGCCAAAATAGTCAAAATGACCCAGAATAGGTAGCTGGAAATTTATGCTCGTAATTTCCTACAACCACCGGCTCTACAAAGTTGTATGAGCCAACTTCTGCGTCATGCCGATAATGGTACCTTCTAATTGGACATATCTTCGAAGATCGTGAGGGCCTAGAGACAGAAGTACCTTGGGGTGATTACATAACTTTTTCAACGCAGTAATTGATGCTAATACTTTTGCACGCTTTGTCTGATCTTCCAAGGCTTGACGAACCTGTTTCATTAGTCACAGATAATAAATCCGTTCAGCAAATACATCGAGATATAGTTGTCAAGCAAAAGTTCCTTCAAAATATTCAAGCCTAGAAAACAAGGACCTAAACCCTTATACAGACAGTAATTTTGTTCTATTTGTCAGGGATAACTTGTCAAAATTTAAATACGTGAGTCATTGAAAGCTTATCATATCGAGACAGCAGTTGAATCCGGCTGAAAGGACTCACATTCTTCGATCGTATAAAATGTCGATACAAGTTTGTTTGGAGCTCCGTCATCTTACAACAAACAACCGCTACAACCTGCAAATTAATCAAGGTCTTGGTCAGACTTCAAGCGAAGTCAACAGATACAGCGTATGGCATCATTGTGGATCGCATCTATTTTCTCAGAAGAATTCAATTATGCGAAAAGCTGCACAAAAACTATGCCAGCGCAACAAAATTCAGGAAAATGGAATACCTTAGGTGGCAGATGATTTGACAATAAAGCGTTTGTCCGCCGCAATATAAACTGCCATAAAGTATATTACGTCAGAATAGTTATGAATATTGAAAATGAATAGATGATAACTTCAGACGTGAACGCTAGGCAGATACCTGATTAACTTTCTCACTGAGCTCTGCTGATCGTTCAATACTCAATGCTCTTGCTTCATCAGTGGCATCAGGTTCCCGCCCAGTCAGAATTGGGTTCTGGCAACCAAACCATGTATGTCAGGTCTACTGACCTAAAGGAAATACATAAGAACAAGAACCAATTTAAAAGTGGCACTCATGAGGACGGAAGAAACGTACTTCATAATATTTACGGAATTTGCTTGCATCACCAAGGACTCCAGGATTCGTAAAATTGACCATTGCGAAAAACTCCTCCAGGTCATTCTGCATTTGCACAAAAATGAAGCATTGAGATTTTGGAACACAAGGGAGCCTCTCTTTCAACTAAAGACTAACACAAAGAACAATGCTTTCAAAGAATGTGCAAATCTTTTCCTACAAGGATCACTCAAACTTAGTCGAAGATTTTACCAACCAAGGCACAAATATATTCTAACAGCATTACCTGCATCGGAGTGCCGGATAACAACACGCGCCTAAAACACGGAAGTGAGGCAAGAGCCTGCATTGTCACCCCAATCAAAACATCAGAGATCCCCAGACAACAAACCCTAGCCATAACGAAACACCTAAACAGAATCTAGTATATATGCTACAGAGCTAGTCTTGTACGAGGCTACCTTTGCAGCAGAGACATGGCCATTTCATAGTATAGAGCACTTGATCTAGCATCCATGTTTAGATACGAGTGTAGGTGAAACACAGTGTGGAGACAATGGGCTCTTATTTTAGTCAGAAGGGGCACCACAATGTCCATTAATTAATCTATTGAGAACATACAGACCTGGTTAGTGAGTGTCTTGTCATTCTTAAGCCTGTGAGCTTCATCACAAATGAGAAGATCGCAACTGCCTTCTTTCTCAAAACGATGTGCATGCAAGCGAAAAGTCTCGTATGAAATAATAAGAACCTGCACAATTTCCTGATGGAATGAGTGGGACCAATCACACTTACATATGTCCAGTATGACGCAATGACGCAATTTCATAACAAACAGTTTCACCGAAAAGTAAAAACGAAAGCCAGACTCACCTGATAGAAGTTCTGTGGTGACAAAAAGGTAGAGATTCCCTGAAGAACATCTGCCCGGGTGGACTCGCACATTGCCAGTACATTCACTGTACTATGGCTCAGCCACTTGGTAATTTCTTGTTCCCAGTTACTAACGAGACTTGTTGGAGTAATAATCACAACTCTCTTCGCCATTGGCTTACCGTCAAAGCCTTGTTTCAACAACGTCCACATTAGAGTGATTGATTGTAATGTTTTTCCCAATCTGTGACATACCACAATGATTCAGCACTCCTCCTAAGCCACAAGTCACCCTCAGAACACATTCTAATGCTTCTCATTCTCATCACAGACTTTCAAAAGGTTGGAGATAATTTCTCATGCCTTGCAGGCCTATCTAGGTAGGGGCCCAATCCATTAAATAATGATGATGAGGAAGCGTCTCGCAGAAGCAAGTAGTGCTCCTGTAGCTACACAGACGTCATGGAGAAGTGATCAACGTACCCCATATCATCTGCGAGAATACAGCCACCAGAGGTGGTGTTCGCAATTTTTGATATTGCCATGCCACGAAGACCAGCTACACACTCGAACATAAACTGAACACCTTCCCTGCCAACATCACAAATACTGACTAACCAAAAAAACAATTGCTGAAAATTGCGAAACTCACCAAGAAATATACTTAAATTTCGTGCACCCACAGGCCCCAAAACAATACTATCACATCCTGATCTCCTTGAGCAGCACTTGGGAACGTAAAATTGCACGATCAGAATTCGACGGTAACTACCTCTGATGCTGCCTCAGGAATTTTACAAGATGAGAATCCACAATTATCGGCTGAGCTTTCTCAGGTTGACCATCTTCAGGCTCTCCATCACAGTCATCCGGCTGCCACAAAACCAATGGTTCAACCCCTGGAGGAAGCTCTACCTTCGGAGGCTCCTCCTCTTGCACTGGAGCAAGCGATAACGGTACATTAGTCATGGGCGTAAACGGTGACCTCATACAACCCCACGGAACGAAGCGCTTCCGAGCTTGAAGACGGCGAAGAAGCTCCGTGTGCGAGGTAGGAGACGGCTTATCGCAGGGGGACTTAAACGGTCGCCTGATCACCACTGCTGCATCTGATACCGTTAGCACTCTCGGAAGCAACGCCTGCCTCTGCACTTGCACGTCACCCCTGCCACAAACATACATACCATCATATATCAACCTCTAGAAAACTTCTAACACCAAACTCGACTCCAAACAACCCACAAAACCACATAATTATAACCCAAACATCATGGACCCTAATTGGTAAAGCCTTACCTCAACAAAGCGGCTACGTTCTGTGCTTTCTGAGACTCAGCTTCATCGTCTTGAGTCGAATCCACCACCTCTTGCACTTCCTCATCATCCTCCTCTTTCTCCTTATCATCCTCCTCTTTCTCCTCATCGTCCTCCTTCTCCTCCTCCTCTCTCAATTCCGCCTCGAAATCACAATCACAATCATCTGACCCCTTCCCCATCTCGTCCTCAACAAATACTCACGAACTACAGACTCCACCGCCAAACCCAACCCTACCATCCACCACTAATCATCCCACTCCCACATCAACTACCCAAAGGTGGTCCACGTTCCAGAGCTCCAAATAGGACCAAATTCAACGACTGCTAAACCAAATCAACCAACGAAACTCGATGGCACAACGGACATGAGTCCAGTGAGCGGCGAGAATCCTCAAATGAAAGCGGCAGCGCGACCACTGGCGCCAAAACCACTGTGTTCAAACACGACTCAGGGTCTACGTATTAGGTCACCGGGGGAGGAGCAGGGTTACCGCAAAATGACGAGTCGCGGAGGCGACGAGTCATTTTGTGGTAACCCTGCTCCTCCCCGGTTACGTACGTAACCGACTGGGGGTTTAACGGATTCCGCTCGAATATGATGAGATTCTGCTCAAATGTGATGAGACTATATTTATTTTTCATCTAGTAATCATGATCACGAGGTTACCACTGCTGCTCTCAACGAATCATAATTGGCCACGTTAGGTTTCTTGAACCCCTAGTCGGTTACGTGCAGTTTCTGATGGACCACGATTGGTCTCCTTCCCGAGCGCTCAACTTGATAAAACTTAGACTCCAGTTGTGGATCTCCATTCCCGCAGGATCTAAATTCGTTATCCCCTTTGGTGGATTCGTTCTATATAATCCAGCGCACCTCCCGCGGTGGTTCGCCTCCCGGGCTCTTCGGTGGAATGCCCGCCCCGAGCAATAGCTCGGCAAGGCAAGAAAACCTGTCGACGGTCAAATCTGCAGTGTGTACCATCACTAGTAAAAAAACGGTCCTTTGTGACCACTCGTACGAGCCAAATTGGCTCATGTGGGACAAATATTGTCCAATTCGACCGTGTCGCAAAAAGCAACTCCCTTCATACTCAAAGTCATGTGGAACTGGTCCAGTCAGCCTCATGTAGGACAGTACCTACTTGTCGCAACGGACTGTTTCTACAACGTTATCATCTTTGTTTTCTCAACATATTGGTCGACGCGATCTGTTCATTGAACCTAATTAATCTTCTGAATATGGTGTAGCTAATCTGGACGTCCTGGAAAGTTTGAATGTTCGCCATGACTTGTTCTTGTTTTATCGAATCACCAAGAGATATTGATTTCTTATCCTCACACGTCGACATGTTCTCGACTTTGTTTCCGAGGTTTACGTTGTGACTGCAGTTCTTTGAGGAAGTTTTGCTTAGTGATATGTAGTCCTAGAGGAATTGCCGTGTGTATTGTTACAATCGACACTTGTGATCTCCTCATATTGATGAAGGGTCTGAAGTGAGACCATGTTGGTGAAGTTCGGAAACTGGCCAGTAAACAGATTGCTACTCAAGTCTCTCAAATTTCAGTCAAAGAAATCAAAATTCCAGTCTCAACAAGTACCAAATTTCACTCATCAAACTGTCTGAAGATAAGCAAACATAACTTTTAGATCTGAGCAAAGACTTGCTCTAAAATTGATATGTTGTGTTACCAAGTAAACTGAAAGCTTACATGCGGTGCAGAATTGAAAGTCTTGTAAGCTCCGGTGGGATGGTTTGCGTGAGTCCGTTGTCCGATAGCTCCCTGTGTTACGGTTTCACAAAGACCCACATCAGCGCACTGTCTCCACTAGAACAAATGCTAGAGCAAACTCTACTTTCGGAGAAACAAAACCTGAAACTGAGCTCATCAAGTGTGCTTTTATATCACACCTAAAACCCTAACTAGTACTATGTTTTCCCGTAGAGCAGCAAACGCCCATCATCCCACATTCTTAAAAATTGCTAGACACGAGCATGAACTAATACTTACAAGGTACTCAACGAATCACTCAGCTTGAAAAGCTCCACTGGAATGGGACCTGTAAGATTAGGATTCCCTGTCAAAGCCCTGCTCAGCACAAACGCAATCCACTATCAACTGCATGTTCATGGTTGAAGTTAATTAGCATCGCATAAAACTGGTTAAGCGGAATCGGTTGAAATCACAAGCATACACAGCTACACGGCTTCGAATGTCTGAAAATTTTACTCACGGAGTGACAAGGGGCGAGAGGTCACCGATCGTTGCTGGCAGGAACCGGTCAGAGAGGCGTCTCTCAAGGTTCTGTTTCAACAAATTAACCCAAAGTTAGGGCAAACACAAAACATTGTTCACAAAACCGCAAATTAAAGACTGATATTTTGGTATTCTTAATCTGTAGAGGAGAGAGGGCGGCTCGTACAGGCCAATGATGCGAGTGATGTTGCAAGGGTTCAGCTTGGTGCTATTGTCGCTGAGGAGGCGCAGGCACTACACCCGCGCTATGGACGATGATTGGCGATATTCACGTCGTCGAAAGGGCAGGGATTGGACTAGCCGTTTGATTAGATTGCGGTGACCTTGTCGCTCCACCCGTTCAAGTTGGTTTGGAGATTAAGAGTTCTGTTCCACGCTGCCTGTAGAGTGAATAGCGCGTTCCCTGCCACCACCCAATTCACCATTCCACACATTTCAAATTTCCGCAACGGAGGAAGCTGAATTGATTCCATATGTAATCTGTTTGTTTACTGTCTTGTAGTCTTAGTTGATTGGTTGTTATCAATGCATTCATATCTGATGAACATGTACAGTACTCGGAAGAAAAGATACGTGATTCTGTGTTATGTGCTAGAAAAATAGACTGAACATAGAATTTGGTGAGCTCATGCAAGGTTGAAAATTCATGGAATTCAATGCAAAAAATTGCATTTGAAAGCCTTTAGACTCTATTTCAATAATAATATTTGTTTATATAAAAAAATAAACAAAATCAACACAAAATTTGCTTTCTCCTATATAGTACTCAAAATCTAGTACTACCACCTTTTGCACTAACTACTTCCTTCATACGTGTAGGCATGGTATCAATAAGGTTTTCTAAGAGGTCAAAAGGTATCTCTTCCCATACTCTTTGAAGTGGTTCCACCAATTCTTGTGCATTGCTTGGCCGGGATTTACTTTAAACTTCATCTTTAATAATTTTCCATAGGTTCTCAATTGGATTTAGATCTGGAGAATTGGCAGGCCACTTCAACTTCGTTATACCGATTTTTTGTCTCCCTTGTTTGGCAAATTGCTCCGATGGACTGGAGCGCCATCCTCCATAAGTAACATGCCTTTGTGAGGTTGATGGATAAAATAAAATGGAGTTAAAGCGCCATCGTAAATAAGTTCCACAAAATTACCTGCACTTCGCTTATCTGGAGGTATGATTACCAAAAAAGCCTTCTCAAAGCCACTAAAAGCACCCCAAACCATCACCGACGTACGCCCAAACTTGAAAGTTGGTACTAGACATTTATCTGAATATCTTTCGTAAGCCTTTCGCCACACTCTAATTTGTCTAGAACTCCTTCCTATTTCGAAAGATGATTCATAAGTCCAAATAACCTTCTTCCAATCCTTCTTTGTCCAATTTTTATGCTCTTTAGCAAACGCTAACCTATCTGCCATGTGCTTTTTACTGAGAAAAGGTTCTTTTACTGCAACACAGCTTCTATAACCAAGGGTATGCAAAGCATTCCTTACAGTACGAGTACTAACCTTTGCAACACGTGCCATCTCATTTGTAATTTCTGTGAGTGGTTTACGACGATCTTCATTAAGAAGACGTTCTAACTGTCTCATATCCCGCTCTGTAAACTTTCGAGGCCTACCTGTTGGCTTTGGTGACTTCACAGTTCCTCGTTTTTTGAAACTGTTTATAACTCCATATACGGTGGAAGAAGGCATACCTAAATCTCTTGCTATCTCCACACCTTTGCTTCCACCTTTGTACATTCCAACCACTTGTCCTTTCTCAGCATCTGTCAACGCTCTAGTCTTCATCTTTCTCAAAAGATTATGCCACTCAACCTACCCACAACACCAAACAAACTTATTTCAATAAGAATAATATACCACACACTAAACAAAGTCACGCTAATACCCAAAATCATCTCAAAAGCTAACCCTACAACTTACAATGCAATCACAATTCAATATCACATACATATATATATTTTAAACTGCGGCCCAAAACATTATTATACCATAATGAGGCTAATAATAGTTAATGCATGAAAAAGGCGTGGACACACTTTAGATAGGGCAATAGAGAACTATTACTTTACATAGATTTTTTCTATAATTAGACACAAATAATTTACTTTTCACAACCTTACTCCTAGTTCTAAAAATAGGTGAAAACCCCAAGGCAATTGCTCACAAAGTGAAAGTGTAGTGGTCACTTGAAGTTCATTGTCCATACTCTAGTTAACTTGGAGATAAGTAAAATTCACGTATCTTTTCTTCCGGGTACTGTACAGATAAGAGCAGAAAAATCTACTGGATAACTTAAGTTTGATTAGCTGTTTTAAGAGGTAGTAATAGACGAGGCTGATGAGCAATCACCAGCAACGGCTCAGATTTTCAGACTGTCGAAGTAGGGAATAATCTACGGACTTTCAAAATCTACAATTATACTATTATATTGAAATGTATCTATGCAGAACAGATTCCAAGAGTTCATATTAGAGACACTGATGCAACTATATTGAACATTTTAGACATATCTAGGAGTATTGAATTGAGCAGATGACGGTGCCGTCCATTATGATAAGTGAATCGAAATTACATGTCCAAAATGACAAAGTCATACTAGACAACAATTGCCACGAGGGATGATATAATGCTGTGAACCTTTTCTGAGCTACTTCCTAGTCATATGGGACCACGTCGGATTGAGTTGCTCATCATTCCGGACCAGGATTTCTACTAGTGCATCTACTCTATCAAATTCCAAGTTCAAAACTTCCCTTGGACACAATGTACACAGCCAATATCAGAGCTCTCGCTAGTGCAGCATCGACGGGGTCGGAACCGGTGATTTGCCTACAGTGACTTCGCAGTCCCAACATGCCGCAAATCGACAACCAATTCTGATGTCATAACAAGTATGATTAAAAGGCAGCAATCGTCGGTGCTTGCGACTGCCTCTATCATCCTGTATGCGTTGCGGAGATGATTGACAGTGCTCCTGCATACGTCCACTACGGGAAAACATGGCCTAGTCCAGCGGACCACCCCGTCCTTTCTCAAGTTTTTTCCACTCAGCGTATGGAATGACCGCTGCATTCCTGTGGCCCGGTGATTTCGACCTCTCGTTTGCTTTCCCGCACTTGAACTGCATTTCTCTGTTGTCGCCTAGTTAGCTTCGTGAATTCGGTGCTAGGATTTTACCGTGAATCCTCACTTTCTCCTGTCAATGTAACTACATACTCCTCAGTGAAAAGGATTTTATCGTTTTTTCACCCTTAGGCAAAGGCATATCCTCCAAAATATGCGGTGTTTTTACCCCGAATGTGGTTTGCTTCGTAGTAATTCACAGTATTGGGTAAAGGGGGTGATATCCGGTTAGGGCAGATACGGGAGAAGTGCTGCTCTTTGCTGATGATCGAGACGAACATGTCCTACTGTGACACGTATAACCTTGAAGTGTACCCAGTTTCTAAAAAACCAATTACTCACCATACCGTGATGTAAATCCTACATATAAAGTTGGCATGAGTATCCCCATGTTGTAATCGCAAATACTCCTCTCCCGTCCTGAACAGATATGAAGTAGTTGATTTTGCTTTAGACCCGAAGCTGCTGTGCATACATCCCCAGACTACCGATGCTCAGTTTCTCTATGCATTGTCTACTCAAAACCAAGGGGTATACATTTTCGAAACAAGGTCGAACTTCATTTCAGAAAATTGTACAGCTTCTCAGCTTTAAAACACTCGACATGTCTAAATGTAACATTCATGTCTGTTTGCAAAACATCAAAGGTTTATCCCCTCTGCCTTTGTAATTTGTAACCGCTACAGCCTAAGCATGACTAGAGCCATGGTGTATCACCTTCGTATTTACATATGTCCCGACCGAGGTCAAGAAGTCATAACGTGCTAAACTCTAGTTAAAAAAAAAACTGCTTTCTCGTCATTTAACTCAAAGAACGGAATCCAAGGTACTACCACCAGAAAGCCACATTTTAACAGCACATCAACATATGAATCTGGCAGAGTATAAACGGTATCCTGCAAATTATAGTGTCTCCTCTAAGACCGGAGAAACAGATCTACTGATGTCGATGGAGAGCGTCAATCTCAAATGGGAATTGGCAGTCCACGTTGCTGCATCTGCAAGCCAGGCCTGCGTACTGAAATGCTGTTTCCTCGTCTATGTCTTCACGTTGGAGATGCTGGAATAGTGCTTCCGCGTGATCCTCGGGGTCCTTCGCCCAGACTGCCACGAACTTCTCCAATGTCTCCAGCCCGCCCTTCGCTTGACGCACTTCATCGCCGGACTCCTTCACCCTCGCCTGTTCATTCACCAGCTGCTTCTCTGCCGCCTCTTTCCTTCGAAACGCTTCGGCAATGTCACCGGCAATGCTCTCGTCGTTGGCACGCTTGCCCTTCCTAGCTCCAATGTGCTCTCTCACCGCCACCGACAGGTCGTACTCTTTCTGAAGTCGCTTCACTTGCAGCTCCTGCATACCGTACGCGGCCATGTCCAACTTGAACTCCACCAACTTCTCCCCCAGGTTTCTCGCTTTCTCGTTTAAAGCCAACCTTCCCTTCCGGATCTTCAGGTACACGTAATCCTGACACGCCTTAAACGTCAATGCCAGTGGCTTCGCCATCGCCTCCCCTGTTTTACATAACGGAAATTGCTGTCAGAGTTCATGAACTACATTGAAAAATCGCTACCATCCACACAATTCCACGAAATACAAGAACACATTGATTCTGAGCATTCAAAGGCATCGGATCGTAAAAGAACTCCGTTATGGTGCACGGATGTTACCTGCTACAACACTTTTCCCGTTCCCCTTTGTCTCTGAATGGTTCGGAACCAACCTCCTGTAACTAGTGTACTTCGTTTTCCACTCGGCCTCCGTCATTAGCTCCATTTCGCTGCGGCCACAGATGTCTTCCCGACCATCGGAAGACAGAGTATCATCGGATGGAGTCCCCTGCAAAACATGAACCCCCCCCGGAACTCGCAAAGCAGTCACCGGCCCTGCCACGTCGGCTTCAACGGTCTCAGTCTTCACGGAAATTCCTGCAACATCGCCTCGAAACCGAATATTAAGTAAGCCGTTTTCAAAAATGGATCACATCAGAGTAGGAGCTATGCAGCACCAACAACTATTGTACACGGAATTCAAAAGTAAATTACCGATTTATGCATACCGTGGTGAGGGAGATGCGGTCCCTGATCGGTATCTGCGAAAGGGCCATTCTCGGGCTCAATCTTCACGCCGTCTGGTACTGTGCGTGGACGTTTGTTCGCGCATGTGCAGTGCAACGTGTACTTCCTCCCCGCCTTCTCATCGACCTCGTCCTTCTCCATCTCTGCAAAATGGCCCACCTCTCGCGTCATAACAAATGATCTAGGATTTAAATTAAGCTTGTATTCGCTGTGTGTACGCAGTTCTGAAAATTCCCAAGGACTTAAATTCAAATAGCTTATTCCATACGTGCACACATTGCATACGAGACTCAAGGATAATTGGAGACAGCTGACCTGGATTACTGTCTTCGCGATTGGCACGAGAAGTTACCGCAGAAGTAGGAGTTGGCGAAGTGTTCGCCCTTGCCCGAAGGTGCCCAGAGTCCACAGACACGCGAACGAGTTTTCCCCCATCCTCCTCGTCCGGCTTAAACTGGACATTAACTTCCCAATCCGAATCATGTCCCTCCTCCTCGTCAGTCTCGGACGCAGCTTCATTTTTGGGCCAGTCGGATGGATTTGTCCTCTTCCTCAGCTCCTCCATTGAGATAAACTCGAATGGCTGGCCGTTTCTCCTCAATTCCCCGGACTGAGGCTCGATCTCTCCCAGGTGCGCCCTGTCGCCCGTTCCTCGGTGCGTCATTTTCCGGGCATAAGCAGCCCAATTCACCGCGTGGCCGTTTCGTTCTGCCAATAAGCCCCGCCCGAAATGATACGGGATTGCGTCCGCGGATCCCACGGGCCTCTGAAAACACCTCTGGTAATGGTGTCGAATTCGCCGCACCATTCTCGGAGACACTCGTCGCTTGTCGCGACCACCGTTATTGTAGTTCTTCTCTCCCCAGAAGGCCACATACTCTGCACGGGAGCACTGTTGATTTCCAAGTGTAGTCCCGGGAATGACTCCACATCCGTTGAGTCCTTGATCGACCGTGAACCACAGAATTGACCCCGCTGCGCGAGCTTCCGATCCCTCGCCCAGAGCGGGAATGCGCTCTTTCCCAACACTTGCGTTCCTCCGTGTGCACACCATTGAGACTATGCTCCGTACCCCTCGCAACCACTGCCAACCTCAACCCGCAACAGAATTCACCCGGGTTCAATAAGCATAAACATGTAGTAATCCGCCGGCAGGATATTCTGTTCCCCACATAGGAGATTGCAACAGACAGAAGCCCCTTTCCCTCTAAGCACTACTTAAACCGAAACCAAGCGTGAACAGCAGCCTACGCCAACATATCTCAAATAACGGCAATGGAAATCTCACCTACGTTCCTGTGCGGGTCGCAGGCTCGAGCACGAGGGAAGACGGAGTATGCGACAATTGAGAGAACGTACCCGGCACCTCGTACAAACCCCCGCCGAGATACGCAGCAAGCTCCAAAAAACACAAACTTGCGATGGCAGAGCGGAGATGTTATGCGGCTCTGAAACAGTAGGTCCCATATCAAAACGTCAGTCCGTATACCAGAAGAGCCCTCGCTAACAGAGCACTTAACACCATCTGCGGCTCGTTCCCAACCTCTAACTCCGCCAAAGGAAACACACATGGACAAAAACCAGGAGGACACAACGAGCGTAGGGGAACCACAATCTTACCCGCAACGCTTGCAGAATCACGACTCCCGAGTCCCAATGCTCACTCCGCCAGCACAGCAATGCAATGCGGTGAAGGAGAAGACAATGCACGAACTAAGAGGACAATCACGAGACTAGAGCGGAAATAAACGCTCTCCGTCAGCACACAAACACTCGGCAAAGGAGAAGACAATGCGAAAAATCTGCGAACATTATCAGCTTTAAATGGGCAACGCAGGGGAGAGAATCACCTGAATACTACAGGCACCCCTTTAAGCGTGCATGGCTAAAACAACCTGAATATGTATGATTGATCGCCGTCAAATTTTTCAGGAGCATGATCCCACCTCCCCACCATCATGGGCATCATCATTACTTCCATCTCTCTCCTCAGTGCACTTCAATTCTCACCCGCCACGTCCACCACCATCGAGTTTGACATGAGACAGGCAGCTCTCAAATTGTCTTTTCCATCAGATCATCCCTTCTAATCTTCATCCTACTGTATGATGGTGTGTGGCGTGTATGCCCATGCGCTGATGGGGTATGCATGCCTTTATGCCATGCGGGATAGACATGGGCGCCCGATGTATGAGATGATGGCTCCATGTCTTCATGATCATGTATGGCACATGCCACACGATTATACGCCTCTGCCATATGACATGAGCGTACATGAGCCCCAACTACATATCGCATCCTCTGACCTGACCCCTGCACACACCCCACCACTACATATGAAGTGACTATGCTGTCAATCGTATAAATCCTAACTTCCCTGCTTAGTGGACTGTAAAATCCGAACTTGTAAAGCAGCAGCCCATAAGGACCATGTCCATAAACGTTTAATCTGCATTCGACATTCCAATACTGCTAGATAAAATGTCAAAATAACCGTGTCCTCCTGTACCACCTACCGGTTGTATATTAAAAATTCAAAACTACATAAGACCCATATGAGTTTTCGAAAAAGTTTCACCTTATGGAATGAGGTCTGCCAGTGATATCTCCTTGATTATGCATTCTCGACACACGTTGTGGACACACATTTTGGGCACCCTGTAGTTCCTGATGCTGAAATCTGTCCTCCAAAAGGGTACGGTCATCATCAGCGTGGGGTAATTCCCCACGCAATGATGACTTATTACCGTAAAAAGTGTTCACCTTTAAAGATTGCCTCAATTACAGCAGTCAACACCAACACGTGTTACCGACATATCTGTCAGTGATCATACATTCAGGTGGTACAGCCAAACCCATTATTATGTCCTACGTAATACACTATCCACCGGTTTATTGTACGCCCTCTCAATAAGAAATTCTCTTCTATAAATATTAGAGCTCACATATGTACTTTCCACATAACCATCGTCGAAAAGAAATATGAGGTATGTTTGAAATTTACCTGAATCCCTCGCTGTCCAAAGAGACTAATTGGTATATCAACCGAGCGACAATGGTCCAGAATTAACACACTTTATTGGGTCATAGGCCAAGCCACATACAAACCCGTCCAACACTCATTGTATGACCCAGATTAATGTGACTCTCTAGGCGTTTCGAAATGAGGTCGACGAGTCTATGAACCTATCATCCTCTGGCAGCGATCCAGTGGGGTTTCCAAGGCTTAAGTCACATTCCCTCACACCAAGTTTCACTTTCCATCCCTCTCCGGATTCTACACACAGACAGTCATAGAACGAGGTCGTCTTGTGCCTTGGTAGGTGTCTGCATAGTCTACGCTTAGCTCGCACTCTTGCGTCCAGAGGCAATCCGGAACTAACACTCGGTAGTTTACACTTGCAGTGTGGAAGGGCAACCCATCGGAGAGCAGTGCAAAAAAAACATCGACACGAATTGCAACGGTGCCGATGGTTTCTACCGTTCCACACGGACGTTAAGTCGCGCGGGTACTGAAATCTCTCCGGCACCTTCTTCCCCAGATAAACATGCCCTGGCTGATTACACAAGTCCACGCCGTCCTATCGTCACTACATTGATGATTATGATTACGCTTCTCACTCTCTCTGGTCACAATCTCACACTCTGTTACACTCAGTCTGATTAAATTAGAATCGTAGGCCACAGGGGGGTAAACTTACCCTGATATGGACGTTAACATTCCGCATCTGGCCATATGGAAGCGGGATTCCCTCATCGTCCAAAACAGAAACGGCGCAGCCGGACATTGTAAGACCCCTGCCGAGATAACAACTATATTTTCAAGATTCAGAGCTACGAATTGATTGTCACTCCGTCAGTTCAGGCACTGCTTTCATTGCGAGAACTCAATTCAGCTACAATGAACTTACATTCGGTGTGAGTGAATGTCATATATCAGACTGTCTAAATTCACTGCGCACAGGCCACTTTCCCTGAACACTTACCTCTCCGAAGTTGAAAATGATCTGAAGTCCTACGCGTATCCCATAAAGAGGAATCCTGCCTCTCAGCTGTAAGCCACGTGCCATTACAGGTAATAGCTGATCCTCCGGTCTCTGAGGATGATTACCCAATTTTATCTCCACCGCGATCCACTGTTCTGCAACCACGGGTGTTGATGCCCAAAGACCACGGTTAGTTCCTTTAGAAAGTGATAATGACAACTTCAGTTAACCCGAAAAAATAGCCAGATGCACTGTACATGGATGCATCGCCTATATAGTGAGCGGAATTAAAAATTAATCAAATTTCTATCCCGATGACGACGGTGAACCGCTAAGCCACTAACTGCACATAAAATACTCGATAATATCTTAACTTGCGATCCATCATGAGATTTGGCCAGAATGCCATTCTGGCGCTCGTTCCTTCCATTGTTAGAAACGTAGCAATAAAATCACAGAAGGAAAACCATATCTTCATAGCAGACACCGAAGTCCATCGCAAACTCATCCACCAGACTACACCAACGGTGATAAAGGAGATCAATTTCCATATCCTAGAACACACTATGTATTTTCTGGAATGTAGTTCTTATATTTCCGCCGCTATCTTAGTCCTGGCCATCGCACATACCAGATAAAAATCAAAGACACACTACATATCGTAAAATCAAAGATTGGACATTATCATGGGGAGGTGTGAACTGGGCCATACCATATTCAGCGGCTTCCACACTCAGGACACCAAGGAGACTATTTCTATTCCTAGACCAGGATGATGACAGGTGCATCATCAGTACCATAACGTTCACCTATTCCCCTTGAGGCACTCGCAAGATGCATGGCATCTGCACTATCACAATGTAGCTAAAAATTCAACAGCATCCTCTGCAGGTCTTCCAGGGTCCTCGACCTCCAAGTCGTCGTCGTCGTCGTCATCGATGTGGTCGACGTCATGGACATCGTCTGCAGTGTTCTCTCGTTCTCTAAGCGCATCAACGGCTAGAACTTCCTGGACTGGGACTGCGACACCTTGGTGCATGCGGCCCATGGTATCTTGCATTCCGCTGTTGCTGCTGTCGTAGGACGTGACGAGATTCGCGTAGCCTGGAGCTCCTATCACCAACTCCTCTGATTCTCCCTCCACTCTCCTGGACCTTGGCTCCTTCTGAATGACCACCATCCAGCTCGGATTCTGAAGGTCAGGGGCGAAAAACACCTGCGATGACGGCTTCTCAGCTATCAAACGTTATGGCAAATTCAAATAAGACGTTCACTGCGAACTTGGAGCAAAGTCAAGCGACAGATGATCGGGTACTGGAAAAAACACTATACATGTTGAGCATGCTCTGACCTGAGTCGCATGGACTGGTAGTATGTAAGGCTCCATGTGTGGTCCCTGAAATGCATCCTTTTTGAAAATCCAGAAACCGTGATCGTCCTGCTTCATAGTCGCGTTTCCGGCAATGTTTGGTTTGATCCAACTGCATTCCATCACAGTGAACTGCCGAAACACATAGTTCACTTGTATGATACGACGTAGCACCCCTACATATTTCAGATCTGCCTCCACTGGGCGTTGGTCCCCCGCAGAGGCCTGGTACAAAGTTGACGCAACACATGCCACGCCAGAATCGAATGTGTTAAAGGTGTTGCCGACAGCCACGTCCTCGATCCTGTAGTGATTTCCGAAGGCCCACATTCGCTTATACTCATTCACCCATGGCAAAGGTAGTTGGGACAGGTTTTGAAGTTCGGCTGAGACATTTTCACCGGCTAACAGCATCGCGTCAACGCGTGCCTCTAACCACGATGAGAACACCGGGAAAGTTCTCCCCCTTGCCCTACGGCGATGTGCTCCGGAAGCGGCGTCATATTCCCTGCACGTCACTCACTTTAAATACCAGAACACTTGTTTTTCGCAAATAACACGTTCACCACGTACGTAATACGTACTACTCTAATAACGACATATTTCAGAAGGCACGTTGCAATCAAAATAAAAGTAGAGGTCGTTCACTTATACTTACTGCCGCAGATTCTCCGTAGCCTGCAAGTTACAGAGTATGAACTCGTGAACTGCCTTTAGCTCGCTCTCAGGCAGTAGAACTTTATTTTGAGCCCCCTCCAGAACTTCCCCATTGAATCGCTCGTTATCTTCCGGATCCCAGATTTTCTGGTGTCCAGGATAGAGTGACAGATGCTCGCTCATGTGCCCAAGTGCCTCTGCATATAGGTATCCGGTAGCTATGGAAGCCTCGGGCTTCGCTCGGTTCCGAACATATTTTTTGAGGACATACAAGTACCGCTCTGCCCCATAGCACCACCGAGAGTGGACAGGGCCAAACCAGTCTAATTCGTCCACCAAATGCAGCACTAAATGAGGCATTATATCGAAAAAAGCTGGAGGAAACCATACCTCGAGTAGGCACATGGTTTCTGCTACGTATTGGCGGAGATGGGGGATGGTGGACGGATCAACTGCCTTAGCACATATTCTTTTGAAGCAGTTCCCCAACCGGATGACAGCGTCCCTAGCTCCAGGGTGTAGCAATCCTCGAATACACGCGGGGAGGATGTCCTGAATAAGGATGTGGAAGTCGTGACTTTTCAAGCCTTGAAATTTTTTCTCTCCAATGCTTTTTGTCAGTCTGGAGCTATAACCGGTCGGAACTTTTATAGACCTTGCAGTTTTCAAAAACTTGGTGGTCTCTGCCGGTGTTAGAGAGTATGGCGGGTGAGGCTTGAGGAAGCTTCCGCGTCCTGGTCTCGGCCTCATGTGTAGTTCCGGACGTATCCCAATCGCTTCCATGTCCTTACGGCAATCGACTGTGTCTTTCTCGCCCATTACATACCCTAAGATACTCGCTGCCACGTTTTTCTCTACGTGCATGACGTCAAGAGTGTGGCGTATCTTTAGTTTCTGCGCAGTACAGAAAAGTGCCATCAAATTTATGTACATAATCAAATGTGTTAACGCCGAGACTTCTAATATGTGGAGACAAAAAGTTATCACAAACAAGGTGAGCCGAATCAACATATATCCACACGCTGGGTCCATAGTCTCTGGGTAGTACATAACAGTGCCATTAAATTTATGTACAAAATCGAATGTGTTAACGCACAGACTTCTAATATGGAGGGTGGAAAAGTAATCACAAACAAGGTGAGCCGAATCAGCACATATCCACACAGTAGGTCCATGGTCACTGGGTAGTACATAACAGTGCCATTAAATTTATGTACAGAATCGAATGTGTTAACGCACAGACTTTTAATATGGAGAGGGCAAAAGTAATCAAAAACAAGGTGAGCCGAATCAACACATATCCACAAAGTAGGTCCATAGTTGAATGACGATACCTCCCAATACGGCAGTCTAAACAGTATTGACTACCGTTTCACTCCTGTTGTGCGTATTGGATCACCTAACCCGCCTGGTTGACCTCCACTGTCCAGATACCGTTGTCGCTGAGCAGCATATGATAGCACCTCCTCACCTGTAATCCTCGGAGGAGCACTTCCGAGCTCAAACGTGCCTCTAAAGTCCCGGGTATTGGATCGTAAGGGGTGTCCAGTAGGGAGATGTTTCCGTGCTTGGTGGTCGTACACGTTCTTCTTGAGGAACTGCGATCTTCTCGACACGGTGTTCGGACCACAGATCGGGCAGCCGTGGTACCCCTTGGTTACTACTCCAGCGACCATCCCGTAGGCAGGGAAGTCGTGAATACAAAAAATCAACATAACCTTCATCAAAAAGAAGCTCTCGTTCCGGAACCTGGCTGCATCTTGCATCATAACCCCCTCGTGCCAGAGCATCTCTAGCTCATCGACCAATGGAGCTATCAAAGTGTCGAAGTCATTGGCGGATGGAGCTTTTGGTCCTGGGATTATGATGGAAAGGATGATGCAGTACCTCTTAGTCGTCATCCATGGTGGGAGGTTGTAGTTCTGTAATGTGACTGGCCAAGTGGAATATACGCTGCGCTTCTCGCTGAAGGGGTTCATTCCGTCTGTCGATAAAGCGAGGAAAAGCCTTCTAGGGTCACTGCAGAAATCCGGGAACATGGACCTTATATCTGCCATATGTTTAGACTGAGAAACATGCCTAACTGTCCCATCGTCTTGTCTCTCACGAGCAATCCAGGTCATCGAGGCGGCCATGAGGACGCTCATGAACATCCGTTTTAATCGCTCCACTAGAGGAAAATGGCGCAGGATCTTCATCGGCACCATAGAGTTGCCATGCCTTCTTCGCCTAGGCGACCCGCACTTGGGACATAGAACATGATCCACGTACTGGCGACGAAAAAGAACACAGTTATTTGGACATGCGTCGATGCTGTGGAATTCAAGTCCAAGTTTTCGCAACATCTGGGAGGCCGCGTACTCCGAATCGGGGAGAGTGTTTGGCTGTGGCAGTAGGACCCTGTGCCACAATGCAAACGTCTGGTCCATCAGGACATTCGTTGCATTATTGCTCCTGAAAGTATTAAGGAGCAGAATCACGGCCTCCAAGCTCGATAGAGGAGACCCTTCATATAGAGGGACCCGGGCAACCTCATGTATGCGATCCATCTCTGCCGCGGCTGCCTCGTCCATGGCGTCGGGGTCTCCCCAGTGGATGTCTTCATCAGAACCATATTCGAAGTCCGCGTCTGGTCGTGGACTCTGATGTGGATTGCTTGGGTCTCCAACTGGACTAGGTGGTATTTCGACCTCAGTCGCATCCGGGATCCCCTGTTCCAATATTCGAGAGTCTCTCCGATCTGCCTCATCCGCGACATTATGACGCAGCTCGTCCCAGACTCCGAAGGTCTGCCTCAAAACCTCAACCACATCCACCGAGGCCTCCTCTGGATCCCTAAAAAGTGCTCTCTCGCGCCTAGCTGTCTCACCATACTCCCTGGTAATGTGCTCTTCCCACTCTTCGTCTGACTCGTCTAAATCAAAACCCTAGATGAAACAGAGTACAGAGTAGGAACTCGTAAACAACGACTGCTGTCCAATAGGTATGCTCAACGATGCTTGAAAGACAAACCGCCATGCCGAGTCGATACAAAGTGTATGAAGGCGCAAATGAGCTAGGGATATTAAGCAGGGAAAGCATCTTACCTGGGTTCCACCACGCTGCTTTGGATGGTAGCCGTAGTGATGAACATGTTGGACCACAGTCTTGAGGGATACAAGGGCTCGAACGCCCCTGTTACATATCCTACACGGACACCTCAGTCGAGTAACTCCACCGGCTCGAGCCCTTCTCGTCTCCCTCTGTAAAAGCTTTTTGTCTCTGGCACGCTGTCGTGCCAAGTGCTCCACCGGTAACCTCGCTGGAGGGCGACGCCTGGGCATGGTGGCTCATGGGTCGCCGTATACCGCTCTGGAAAAAATATCAAGCACAGAAATCGCGTCATAAGGGAGGTTACAAGTAGTGGTTGAGGGTGGACTTGGAACCCTAGCAGGGAAACTCGTAATGCCTGTAACATTTCAACTGAAAACATTGAACATAAAGATGCATCCCCTAGGAGAAATCGCCCACAGTGACCCGCTCAATGTGACAATATAAAATGGGAAGTGGAACAATTGACATTGCAACAGCCCTCGACAAAAACATCGAAGTGTTTGGAAATGTCGATGAGGAGAATTGGAAATAAGGGTAAGCAGGATAAAGAAGGGATGTGCGAGGAAGGTCCAGCGAACGCATGATATCGACACAGGAAATGAAATAAGATGACGAAGAGACGTATGACACATTCATCCAATGGTGAACCCCAAAAATTTCACTTAGTGAATTAAACTTCATTAATGAGTATGAGTACTCACAACCCTAAGGTCGATGAGGCCAAACCCCTGTACGACCCAGACCTGAGCAATTATCTCAAAACTACATCCCAGGTCGGGGTAGGAGTGGCCATTCCTACCGAGACGCTACAAATGAACTCAAAATTAACTTGCGGAGGGCGCGAATGAACCGTGACTCATAGAACTACTGACCCAGTTCGACAGAGAAAAGATCCTCATTGTCCTCCGAGTATGACTCTGTGTCGGAATCTGTAGTCCTGTCCGATTCATAATACTGCTGAAGCTGCAACATTTGACGCCTATGCCTTGCTTGGGCCACAGAGCCTAGAGTCCACTCTCTCTGGCGATTAACGTACTCCCTCCAACCCGTTGAGACACAACGGAGAGTGGAGCACATCCTGTAATACTCCAGATGGCATCGTGATTCGAAAAGCAGAGGCCATATGACCGTCGACACAACGTCTAGAGGGAGACCGTGGAGAAGGGTCAGAGTAGAGACAGGTACATTCCCTCTGTAGTGATGTGGTCGGAGGAGGGCTCCGTTGTCCCTCATAACTAACGCTTCGTTGTGGTCGTGGACAGCATGTAGGTAATCTTCCACAACCGATTGTCCGTCTCCGATCAACCACTCCTCCCTCTCTTCTTCGCAGGTGTGACCGTCTATTGCCATTATCTCTACAAGAGGACGAGAATTCGGTACGTCGATTTGTCTCTAAACTCTAGAGCATGTACTCGGTATGGACGAGGCTTGCCTAAACAGGAGGGAAACTACATACGGGAACGACTGAAATATGTCAGATATCAGAATCACGATAGCTCAAATACGCGCTTCTAAACATGAAAGGAGAAACATCGGAGGCAAACACATTCGATGGCATGCGATGTGGAACGTACCTTGGTGCAGTGTCAGCGTGGAATGCAAATGTGTGTTAGAAACACAAATGCGAGCGTGAGCACGACTCGAGCAGCCCGAGATAGCGTTGAGTGAACACCATGAGGATCAGCGTATCTGGTCGTCCACCCCTCCGAACCGAACGCATGGTCACCGTAATCTAAGTTGCCACATGTTAGAAAATCGGCAGAACATGCACTCTTAGAAGAAGAGTACGCCGTGGGATGTTTGGGAAATTCACCAAAGTCTTGAAATATCCGAAAGTGCTCCGGATATGTCGACCACCTAACAGCAGTTCACCCGCAATGGAGGGATAGTGGGTGGCACCGAACTGCAGCAAGTCGGGGTCATGAACGTGGACGACCAAGAGCGAACTCATCCTGGGCTATAGCCTGCAGAGTACCTCATAACTTCCACCCACACATCGACTGCTTGGTGAAGAGGCGGCGCCGGAGCTTAGACCCTGACTGTGTGAGAGTTGCCCTTCCTCGGTACGGCAGTCGCAATGGAGCATGCACGCGGTCGGACCCCGGTAAGGACTCTAACGTGCATTGTTTTTTTTTACTCCACCGAAGAACGACACCTCCGTTGCATAATCGCTTCATGCATGATAGGCACCTGCAATATTGACATTATGCTTACGAAGTTCGGAAAGCGTCTCTAGTGATGGACCCCCATGTTGGTAATGCGCTGCAGAACGGCGACTTTGCTGAATCGCTACAGACAATTCAGGCCAGTATTCCGTCGTTAGGTGTTCCAATCCCCGCTGTTTCACGTAATCCATATTCGTCTCCCACGAGCACACCAGTCGCCAATGCATCGACGGAATTAGCAGCGTCGGGCATGGGGTTCATGCAGCATCCTCTATTTCAGCAGGCAGTAGAAGCCTATGTAGAAGCACAGAGGCAGGCGAAGGGGAAAGCTGTGGTAGAAGACGACACGGACCTCTACCAAGGTGCACGGACTTCATGCACGATAGGCGAGAGTTCGCGCGGGCGGGTGAGCAATCCGCCTGCGTCCATCCCAAACTCCCCCGTGTTAATGTCTCCCATGTCTCCAACTGTTATGACTTCGATGTCGTGCGGAGGGGGCCCTTCCTCTGAAGGTCCCGGGAGGACGGTGATACTCGAGGCGCAGGCTCGGAGTCCGACCACACCGTCGTCGGGAGTAGTCAATTTTCGCAACACTGTGGAGAGTTGCCCGGTGTCTTCCGTACCTGTTCGGCCTCCTCCAGAAGCCGTACCGGGTCAAACGCCGCAACGTGTATCGCCGATGTGCATATCATCACCGGCTGTTCTTGTAAACGATGGTGGAGCTTCTGGTAGCCCAAACCATCGCCGTAACGTTCTACGTAGAGAGAGAAACGAATATAACAGGAATCAGCGTGGCCCCAACGGTGTGCCAGCGATCACCCGAATTGAAACAGATGAGAACGGTAATGTTATAGGACTGAAGGCAATACTGAACAGGGCTATAAGGGACGTAGCCGGGAGAGTGTTGGATGTAAGCTTGAAGGAGTTCAACCAGCACCCGCCAATGGCGTTCCAGCTCATAGAGCACGATATCCACAGCAAGTTCGTCTTCGAGCCTCAACCACTGCGCGAAGGTTACATCAAGACGTATTTACAGGATGCGTTGAGCTGGACCAGGTATCAGTGGCGCAAGTATTGGATAAACAACAAGCAGAGGCATCCGGCGTGTCCGGTAAAACGCTATCCGGCATTAGTTGCGCAGTGGTCATCGGACCCAGGGATTCAAGAGAGCGAGAGAATGGCAGCGGTGAGGGCACAGAGAAGGAAGTTAACCCCGACGGGGTCAAATGGCGAGGGTTCCAACTGCGACAGGACGACGAGGCATGCGGGAGTAGAAAGCGTGGTAAGATAACTGGTGTTCATGTGCCTGAGAACTGTAAGTGTGTGTGCTTTATGTCGCATGCGAACATATTACTCATTTACGCTGTTTTCATCGTCGTTTACGCATGCAGTGTATATCATGTTTCTTCCATTTAGGTGACTATACCTTTCGGGTTACCATATCCGGGCTAATGTGTATTAGATTTCATAGATCACGTATATCACTGAACCCTTGGAACTGGTGTTTACGACAAAATTGAGCGCAGGTGATTGGAGAGGGCGTGCTTGAGTCCTGTTATCCCGACCTGGCTGATACAGCCTCGGCCGATACAGCGTCGGCCGGGGTTCCACCCTTAAACTCAATTCCTAACCACATGCATGTAAGCATGTCTCTAAGAGCTGAACGACAGGATACCCCTACCGCATCAATGCAGACGGAGCACCGGGTTGTGGAGCATGGAATCGACGAGGGGCTGCATGATATGGTGGATGCACTGCGTCGACAACTGGAGAATGTCGCACTAGACATATCCAGCACTAAAATGAAGGTAGCAACTTTAGAGCGTGAAGGTGAAATCACACGACGGACAATCTGTGCCAAGACGTCGGAGGCGGAGGCATTGAAAAGGGAAGTGCAATTACTAACGGCGGAAGTGAACAAGCTAAGTATCAACGGCTCGGTGGCGAGTATTGGAACGGAACCTGACGGCGCTGGACATATAAAAATGATGGCCTTGCTTCTAGGCAAGTCTTATGCTGCAACAGAGGGAACTGGGAATATCCTAGGCGATGACATGAGCGATGCAAGCCCGATCGAGGAATTTCCCGAAAATGTGAGAAATGTCGACCCTACGGGTGAGTATGTGCCTGTCAGGCTGTTTGAGACGCAATCGGACTTGGAGGAAGTAGCCCAGAATGGCAAATTCGCCAGAGATGTTGGACAAACTAGCAACGCAAGAGTCGAATTGATCCACATCAGCGGCGAAGACCTGGATGATCCGCGAATTCTGGAAGGTACGTACAAACGGTATTTGCGTCTTTCATGCTGGTCACCTCCCACAGCTGTAATATGGATAGGGAAGACTACATGAATTCAAGTATAGAGAGGTCAGATAGCTACGTAACGGTGGTCACGTAGTTTCAGATTGTGAGCGGTTGGGGACATCGGTAGGCATGGAAGTCACAATTTCAAAAAAGAGGAGGCAGAGCAGAAACGACGAGGTCGTGGCAGAGGGCATGAGGATACAGGAGGAGGCCCGTCAAAATCTCACAATGACAAAAAACAACCTGCAGCCAAAAACGACAAGGCAGAAGAGGAAGCCAAAGCGCCTGACGGAAAGCGGTGCTGCACAGACACTTGTGCCCAGGACCGGCCAGGTACGTGAGAAAGCATATCTTTTGTGCCAATTTTTAAGCGTTCCTCATTGATTTCAGTTTACCGAGTACCTTAATTTCAGCGTAGGTTGGATGTCTCGTCCATTACCGAGTTATCCACAGGAATGCATGGTTAGAGTTTGAATTGTAAGATTAGTTTGGTTCGTGAATGCGGAATGTAGAACGTCCCCTCTGTCTCGAATCGCGTTAACTAACGTATGAAGTACCTTCGGAAACAGGACCCCGTACGAATGCACAAAGATGTCTGGGTTCTGCACCCAGAACACAGTGGAACAGCCGTCGCGAAAGGGCGGGCGGGAACGCACTACAAAGTGCAAAAGTCGAAAATGCCATGGAATCGTCCCTGCGAAGTGGGCATTCAGTGGGTGCACGTGGAAGACGTATTTGTCCAAGGGGTGAACCCCATGTACGCGTCAAAGCAGACGCACATACACGTTATGGAAGATGCGTTGAGTTCCACCAGCGAGGACATGGGCTGGGTAATGTGGAACACGGACTACCTTCTGGAAATCATGTAAGTCGCCTATCGAATTAGACTGTGAAACCGTTCGTATGTCTGAGAGTGGGAGAAAGGAATGAATTTGCATGGTAAAAGGCTACGAGGGTGCTAAGGTGGGCGTTATTGCACGGGGAAGACCGTGTCCGCGTACAGCGCGACAGAAGTTCATGATGTTGTCCTGTGCAGGCATGCCAATAAGATGGTAGAAACCGCCATAGACAGGCCTGTAACTCTAAACCTTACAGGAATAAAGAGTTCATGTTGCATAAAATTTCCGTTAATATCCAGTTCATGTTTGTAGTGTGTGTGGAGTTTGATGTGATAAATGGAATGAGGGGTATTGAACATGGAATTGATCAGGATAAATGGGATATGCAATTGATACAATTACTGGAAAGTTTCACATGGCTCGAATGGATACGTTTGCTGGATACATAGAGATGTGCCGAGTCCTGTTATCTTTTCGAAATCTACAGTACGCCGTATTGTCCACAGACCCAAAAAGTATTGGGAAATGACGCAAAAGTATCATCAAACTTAATGCGTAGATGAAAGCAATATCGAACGTCGATTTCAAGATGAATATTCCAAAAATTAGATAATTAACACTGGTTGGAAAAAATGGATGACAAACATCAGATATTCCCAATTCGGATGATAAATTCGGGATGACAAAAATCGGATGACAAAATTCAAATGACAAATATTGGATGACAAAAAGATGGATGACAGAACATTGGATGATAAATAATCGGTTTATAAAATCGAACGGTTCCAAGCGATCCACATGGCCGATATTCTATGAAATCGAATGGCCCTCAGTGATCCACATGGCTGATCGCAATTGGTTCCACGATTTCGCATAATGTCAAAAAAACGGACGGTGCCCAATAACTCAATCGAAGGGTTATTGCCTGCAAGATCGATTGGCTGAGAGTAACGCAATCCAACGGTCACCGTCAATCCGCCAAAAATACATGGAGTTACCACGGTCTTGAATGGGCAGCGACCGAAATTCTCAATTCACATTCGGGCAGAGAAACTATTCCTGGAAAATTCGAGTAAACGGAGAAGGGTGAAACAGGCCAGAAAAGGCCGGGAAGGTAACCGCGAAATACGAGCAAGTCTGTTGTCTCACGCGGGTCTAAAATACGCACTCTCCAGGACGACCGAGTTTTCCATTCCGCTGGAGCAGTCCGTTTCCATCCGATTCTGAGTGGAAACTATACCGAGAAAATGCCACCGTTTCTCGTAGTGGTCTGCCTGGTGTGTAACATCACTACTGATCCAACTTGGATTGCGCAATGGAACGGGAAAGTTCACGAGATTCAAGATCCACATATTGAAGCTACCTAACCGGAAGCTGAAGGATGTTCGAGGGAATGACTTGTGGTTTTGAAGAAGGACATTAGTAATTGGCACTGTTCTACTGAAGCTACCATAGTACCCCCTTGTGTACTGATTATCTTGATGTGCACTTCAGTGTTTGATTAAGTTTTGTATTTTATACTTGAAGTTGCCTTATACCAAACTGAACCATGGTTTACCGTTTTTGAACTTCTCCTACCTACACTTTTGAAAACCACAGTTATTACATTGTGAACTTACAATTGCAGATGTATCTTGATACTAACATTTTAATTACTTATGCAAATGTCAAATCTAAGCTTTGAGAACTGTTCTAGGGTCATTTTTAGTGTCCATTGCTTAATTTGGAATGAAGATAGAATTTAAGAAGCCAACAACATTTACGTTATCAACTGAAAAGCTGATGCAATTCAAAATAGGCGAAGCACTGCTCTGGTTTTTTATTCCTCTACTCCGTGCTACTATTATCAGAATCTTGGCGATGAAAAATTGACCCTAAGCTAAAACTCTGTGAATTGATGGAAAACGGTCATATCGTAAAGAACATCATCTAAATAAAACTTTCATTGAGTGTTGAAGAACATCCCCTGTGGGAACAGCGTACAGAAAAATTAAGTGGTGCCTTGTAAGAACACTGAATGAATCACGTTCTGAATTTTGTAGATATAAAATGTGATAAAAGG
The DNA here is from genome assembly GCA_014871385.1 of Ceratodon purpureus. NCBI lineage: Eukaryota > Viridiplantae > Streptophyta > Bryopsida > Pseudoditrichales > Ditrichaceae > Ceratodon > Ceratodon purpureus. Next base: position 51,008,928 of record CM026426.1, read on the forward strand.
ATAAAGATGGATAGAATAAAGAAAGATGAAGGGATATCGGAAGAGGAAGAGAATAAAAATTATAAAAATAAATAACTAAATAAAAACCACAAGCACCAAATTTTCTATAACTATACATCCCCTTTTGGATTTCTTTGTTTTTAATATCCAACAAATTCCACGTCATTGCGAACAAGGGGAGGAAAGGGGACAGAAGAAGAAAGATGAAGGAGAGGGGGAGAGAAGACAAAAGATGAAGGGAACAAAGAAAAAAAAAGGTGAATGAAGGAGAAAGAGGAACCGAAGAAAGAAAGATGTAGGAGAATGAGAAGTAGAAGGAAAAAAAAAAAAAAAAAAAAAAAAAAAAAAGAAAAAAAAGGAAGATGAAAGGAATAAAGATGAGATGAAGGAATAAAGAAAAAAAAAGGTGATTGAAGGAGAAAGAGGAAGGGAATAAAGAAAGAGGAAGGAGAATGGGAAGTAGAAGGGGGGAAAAAAAATTTGAAAATAAAATAAAAATAAAAATAAAAATAAAAAAGAAAGAAGGAAGGGAATAAATGAAGATGAAAGGAATAAAGAGAGATGAAGGGGAATGGGAGGTAGAAGAAATAATAATGGAAAAAAAAATTAAAATGGAGGGAAGGGAATATAGAAAGATGAAGGGAATAAAAGTGATAATATAAATTAAAAAAATATGTTCTATAACTGTATGTTCTTTTTTTTCTTTACATTCTTTATATCTTGCAAATTCCACATCATCAAGAAGAAGGTAAAAATTTAATCTTCTTACGACGGGGTGGAATTGAAATAGGAAAGACTATGGAAAAGAAGATCTAAAGATGGAATGTAGTAAAAAAATAAGGTCATTGAGAAAGTAGATAACTTAAAATTCAATTCAGCCAGAACTTGTGATTTAGTTCTATATTTTTCGTTGAAGTAACAATGTATGAGATTGTCTTATTTTTTAAGGAAGGATTTAGTCAGTATGTTCCCCAAATTTCTATTGTCCCCAGAACATCATATTTTTAATGTTAAATATTTGTTAAAGGTCCCTACAAAAAGAAGAGATCTTATTAGTATAATGACATTAAAATATTTATAAAGAAAGAATACATTCCAAAATTCATACATTTGACTAGGAATGCTTCATATGAAAACTTTCATGACAATTTTAAAGATGAATCACTTTGATTTTGGTGGGGAAAAATAAAAACAATTCTAGAAGGTAGGTGAAGATATCTTGAATTTTCTTCCCATATGGTCTGGTAAATTTTTAGGTTCATGTTGCTTTAGATAACCTGAGTAGCTGTAGGATTTAACAATTGGAACATACTTCACACGGAGCATTGCATCGCCAACAATAAGAGTACCGTATTTCAATATGTGTATATGTAATGTATTAATTATAAATATACCTTTTAAACAAACAATTGTTGTCCACTAATTTCTGCCATGTTGCATATGAATTATATATGTGTATATAAGAACATAGGAATTTGTACTAAAGTCTTCTATCGTAGCCAAAAATCAATTAAATCATATGGAACAACACTTGAATCTATGTCACACTTTTAATGTCTAAAGTTCATCGTAACTTGGTACCATCCAATACCTCAACTAAAGTCAAGTTCATATGTAATGATCCGACATGAGTGATGAAATGTACCTTTTCTAATTAAGCAATATTTTGAATTATTTTAATGTACTCCAGAATTTCACAAGGTTTTGAGGTTTACAAGTTCATCTTGTCAAATATTCAAGCGTCTTTTTGAATTAAAATCTTGAAAAAATTTGCGATTCAAAATCTTTAATTGAAATTAAAAGACAATCTTTAACTCGATACCAATGCAAAAGATTATTTATCATATCCTTGAAAAAGGGGAGTTGTCAAATTTTAAGTAAACATCACTCTGTCGTATGAAATTGTGGTGATTTAATTTTTTGAAAGTTCTCAGGCATTTTAGTTCTTATATGCTATTCAAGCAAAGATGCATCTACGGAATGCTTTTCTTTTAAGCATGTTATGAGAAGCACATAATCTCTGCATAAAATCATACCCATCCCGATAGCACTGTAGTGAGGGGGATAAGCTGTTGGGTCGTCCATTTTAAAAAACATTTCCTCCCAACAAGTCAATAGATGTCCAAATCGGATGGACGGATGGATGGGAAATATTTCTTTTTTGTAAAGAAGATCTAGCTGGGGGAAAGGTCGTATGTAAGCGGAGAGCGGAGAGCGGAGAGCAGAAACCGGTGAGCGGTAAATTGGAAATTTAGGATTAGTCCAGGGTTTAGTGTCGCCTTAGACTGCGCATTTTAAGCTCATATTTTGAAACATTTTTCAAGAGATGTCACCCTAGGTTTGGGTGTTGTGAACATATCCGCATAAAAAAAGATGTCTCATGTGCAGATATCCTCTCTTTCTGGTACAAAAATTAGGGCTGACGTCATCATGACATCATGGTTTAGGGATTGTATGGACATCTGATTTGAAATAGTAGCAAAATACCTTGCATGGTGTCTTGACCTTCCTATGTGGAAGGCAATCGTGGAATTGGGAAGCATGTAGAATTTGGAGGAAGCTCTTTACTTGAACGAGGAACACCTTCAACTCAGCCAATATAAAAATTGGCAGTCAACACAAGAGCGGAATTTTGGACATCTCCTTCATCTCCATCGTCATCGTCCGCTTCAGATTCATTGCTGTGATAATTTCGCTGTTGAGGTAGAAGATGGACATGTATCGTAGGTCTCTACTGTGCAATCCGTTCATTTTGAGGCAATCGATACTCCAGTATCCTTCCATATCTTTGAACCAGCTTGCACATCTTTCATCCACCAAAATCAACACGAAAAGTAACTTCCAATTATGCTTGAAACCTGGAAAAAAAATGCAATGGACACACCACATACTAAGCCATTAGCTAAGAAACTTGCGGATCCAGAACAATGAAGCCGCATGCGTTTCATCTTGTTCAATTGTGCTTCTCCATTAATCGATGATAAAACTTGTACATAATATTGGCCGACCGACGCTAGCACAATTAGGACAAATCTGCTCTTTAATTACTAGCTACACCAAAGCTAGGCCAAGCTAATTCTAGAAGAACCTTGTATACGGGTTAGCTCTGCGGATGGCGGTTGCCAAGTGTACTTGCAGATGTTGACAAGTCGAGAAAACGCAACGCCTGCCTCATAGTTCCAAATTGCAGTGAGGTCCTTGGACTACACGATGTTCTCCCTCAGAATCCGAGAGTACTCCTCCACCTCAGCCTCAATCTCCAGAATGACTCCGATGAAACGCACGTTCCCAAGGATGCTCTTCATCCCCACCTCCGACTGCGGCCGCGCCATCCTGAAGTCCGAAAAAACAGGAAGAGAAGCAAAAAGGGAGAGGAATGAGAGGAGGGGAGAGCACAGAAAGGAGAGAGTATGAGAAGGGAGGAAGGAAAGATTGTGAGAAGAGGGGGAGAAGGGGCGCCCTTATAAAGGGTGCCCCTCTCAACCAGGGTTAAGGTAGAAACACCTATAACCGACAACTTAAAGCGGTTTAGCATATCAAAGCTTGGGTTATCGACAAGGAGATATTTTTGGTTCATAGGTAAATAAGGTTCATGAAGAATGAGCACTTTTTCATGAATTATCTCCCAATATTGAAATCTGTACAATTTTTCAAACTGAAAAGTACTTCCGAACCAATAGCCGATATATACAAATGGGGTACATCTGTTCTTTCATAATCTAGGAATTAGAAGATATCGGCTATTGGTCATCTGTCAACTATGATTGTCTCAACCTTAGGTCAGAAAGGGGCGCCGCAAGGGCGCCCTACTTAGAAAGGGCCGGGTGGCCCCCTTCATCAAGGAGGATGCCCATGAACCCCATTGAAGAGGGCTCTCGGTGCCGAAAGCCCTATGCCCGCTAGAGGCGCCCGTGACCGAGAGCCCCTTCATAGGAGCTCTCGGTACCGAGGGCCCCTTGCGGCCATAGGGCTCTCGGCACCGAGAGCCCTATTGCCGGGAGGTACCCTCGGTACCGAGAGCCCCTATGAAGGGGCTCTCGGTATCGGGTGCCCCTCCCGGCCATAGGGCTCTCGGCACCGACAGCCCTATGATCGCAGAGCGCCCTCGGTACCGAGAGCCTCCATGGTGATAGGGCTCTCAGTACCGAGAGTCCCTACTAGGGACCCTAGAAAGAGCCCCCAATCGGTGGCCGCCGCCTAAGGAAGGCGGCGGCCTCCTCTCCTCCCTTGAGGGTTGGAAGGGTGGCGCCTTTCCAACCCTGGGAAGAGGCTCCCTTCCTTGTGATTGAGAAGGAGCGACCTTCCCAACCCTAAGGAGGGAGGGCTTCTCCCAGGGTTGGGACGGAGCCGCCTCCCAGCCCTAGAAAGAGGAGGCGGCCGTGAAGGCTCGGTGGGGCCCATGTAAGGGGTCCCACTCCCCCTCACAACTCACACTTCTCTCCTTACTTCTCTCTCTCACTGTCTCTCTCACTCTCTCCTCTCCATTCGGACTCCACTCTCCTCTCCTTCTCTTCTTCTCTCTTCTCCTTCTATCTTCTCTTCCTCTCTCCTCTCACCTCCCTCCTTTTTATCTTTAGAAAGATGGTTCGCAAGTTGGCGAAGGTGGCTTCCAAGGGGGAGTGCTCGAAGACTATTGGCAAGAAGAGGGGAAGGGGAGAATCCAGTTCTTGAGGATCCATGGTGGAGGTGCCGAAGTTGGAGGTTCCCAAGGTGGAGATGCCCAAGTTGGAGGTGCCCAAGGAGGAGGTGCCGAAGGAGGAGGAAAATTTCGATGGAGGTCAATGGGTGCCTTGTGGACGTAGGGGAGATACCCTCAATCTCACCAGCGTTGAATATGAAGGGGAGACTCTCCACATGCAGATGGATGATGCTAAAGACTATGATTCTGATTCTCATCTCCATTGGTTGGGCTTCAAAGATCAGGAGGCGGCACAGGCTTATCGGCGGAAGTTGGAGGAAGATGCAACGGGTGTGGAGGAGATCATTGCCCCGGAAAACAAAGCGGATGTAGTTGAGGATGGTGTAGCCTAGACATCTGTAGATGATAGCCTAGAAATTGGCTAGGAATGTGTGCAAATTTTTGAGGTACCGTGTTGCTCAGTGGAGTGGCGCCTCTTTGGTAGGTTCAACGCCCTTGTGTAGAGGTTTTTGTAAACCGTGTACGATTTTGTAAGTACTATAAATGCGAGTTGTAATGACAACCTTAAAGTTGTTATGTCTTTAATCTTTAATTTATTGATCATTTTAATCTTTAATTTATTGATTTCCTTTTCTTTCCCTTCATTATGTTATTTAATTAATGATTTTACTTTTATTTTTTATTTTTATGTTTGCTTTGGTTCTGTAATTTAAACGGAAGAGGATCATAGAGGTTTACAAGGAGACCTCTCCTGAAATTTTTCTTAGTTACTTCAAGTCTAAACTGCCCCAGTTTGTGAGGCATAATTTCATTGCACATGGTATCCAAATGGTTTTATTCCGAGTTATGTCATGCCTTTGTGCACTTCCTTTGAAGTAATGGAGGAAAATTTGATGATAAACATAAAGCATTAAGAGCCTATGCACATCTTCTTATGCAATTGGTACGTGTGAATTACTACACTTGTTGAGTCGACGACGCACTTCTAAAGAAAGCAAACACTCGTCGGTTCCAATGAACGGGGAGTAGCGGCATTTAGTTACGACCTAGCCGGTTGAAATTAAGAATTGCCGAATTGATTTCAAAATCTTAGGAAAATATCCGATCATTTCAAGGGAAAATTGGAGAATATTCTCCATTTTCTAAAGGCTTAGCCGAATTTTTTTTCCAAAATCCGGTTGGTTTCTAAAAGTGTAGGATAATATCCGCTTAAGCCAAAAAACTCCCCGGACTGTGGTCGGTTCATTAAAGAAAGGGTCTTCTCAAGCAAGGTCCATCGGTTACATCAATAAAGTACAAACCAATAGTGCTTTGTACAAAATAGTACTATAAGTACTAAAATTGTATTCAAATGAGCTCGCCTATACATTATGGTCTCAAACGGTACTTTGCGAATCATCTCAAAAGGCGTAGCAACGGCATTCAGGTTGATGACATAGGATTCTAGATGGGGGGATCATATTCATGCCCAACTTAGAATGTTCTCAGTGGACTGCCACATCTATTAGATACCTTGTAACTCGACCAATGACTCATGTATTCATCGTTCAATTTCTATATCTGCCAAATACAGGCCTCGTGGGCGACAATAATTTTTTAACCATATGTTTCCAGTAGACAAAGTGATTCTCAATGGAGACAAATTGGGGTCTTGTAGAATAACAGGTGGACAAAATATTTAGGATCATGTGAAAATATTTAGGGTACGGTGGGAATCTTTAGGGTATGAGGGGATTTCTTAGGGTTTCTAGGATTTATGGTTCTGATTTTTGGGTCTCAAATTCCAAATTATAAGATCTGTAACTAGGATGAATTCAAAAATGACTAGAACACTATTAATAAGTTGTATATTACCCTTTTGTCATCTTTTAAAGATGTTGTAATGGTATAATTCATTCAAGGAATCATAGGATCGTGTACTTGATTTATTAGAAAGTGGAAGTAATAATTTTAATTTCGATGTTCTTAAAAAGGTCTTGTATTCTTCCGTTGCATGAATAATGTAATAAATTATTTATACTAATTAGTTTGTTGTTTATGCATATGCATATTTTCAACAAAAATGGCTATTGCGAATATTTTATACATATTATAAATAAATATGCATTACTATATTTTGATATCAATCAATATGAACTATGTCTCCAATATTTAAGTGTTCAATATATAATTAAAAAATGCACATTATCCTAAACAAGCATCCAAAATCAATTAATTGAAGAACGATTACTTCAATACTATATTCCCTTAATTCTATTACCTATGTTTCTAAGTTATACATTATCAATTATATCTAATTAAGATTTTGATCTTTCTTAATACTTGTATTTAAAAGATTTGACACATGAAAAATGATAATATTTGGACTAATACATTTACAATGTATCATATATAATCAGATAATATACGTGCTTAACTATTATTCTTTATGCAGAGACATGCATGGCCGCTATTTGTCCGACCTCGTAATACACTCCGTCACCGTCACCGTCTAGCCCCTCCTTACATTTCAGAGCTAATATCTATGAATTCAGTATATTGTGACGGGCTTGGGCAGGTGGCGGTTGAGGACGGGGGAGGATGGGAGTGGTGCGGGTACGCAGTGAAGTCGCAGCCTCGGGAGTTGCCGTGTTGTGAGGTCGCAGCCTCGGGAGTTGCCGTGTTGTGAGGTCGCAGCCTAGGGACTCCGCTCGTCTGGTCGTGCATGTTCATGCAGTTCCTTTGTTGGATGTTGAGAGACTGTGTCTGAGTGGTGTGGATGTTGAGAGGTGAGAGTTGCAACCGCTTTTCTTTGCTTTCCTTTGCATGTTGCCTCATGTTTCTCGTTGTCTCCCGTTCTTAACTTGAAGTCTATCTCGTAGTGTCTGCTTGGAATTCTTTGTGGCCATGACCAAGCGGAAATTCCCTAACTCTAAACATGTTCAGAAGCTCATCACCTTGTGCTTTCCGTTGTATAGTCGACATACTTCTCATGCCGATGTAATCACCGAGTTTAATTCCTTGCTTACCACAACAGACGGCTATGTCTCAGAAACTCCAGAGTCAAAGCAGGGAAACATTGCATTCTATCTAGGAGTTTGCAACACTGTAGAGAGCTCTCCAAGTCGGGTTGTTAGAAGCAGTGCGGCATTGTTTGGGCGAGCGGGTGTGGAAGAGGTAGAATCCCTCCATCACTATCCTACCACCAGTTGTGAGTCGGCTAATCGTCAGAGGACATGAATGTTGGTATTCTCCATTGTTTATTAGTTTACTTTCAGATTTGCTTCCAAAATTTCTCGCAATATCTTGCAGGAATTGAAGAAGCCTTCAACTTCTCAACTATGTACTGTTTTGTACATAATGTACACTTGTGTCTACGTTTGGGTACTGACGGGTAGTTTGCAAATGCGATGTTTCTATCCAGTTTTTTCAAGTGGGTTCTTTGCAAGGACGATATGAGAGCATACTAGAAGCGCTGAGAATTTGCTCTGGTCCGTTTTGTGGAAGAGGCGCACTTAGGGAACTGGGGTCAGCTACACATGCCATCGTAAGAGCCTCTTCTATCCCTTGTATTAGTTGTATTGGAATTTATTGAACTTCAATTCTGCATAGTCTGAGAGTGTACTCTGTAGTACAGATTGTAATGGACGACTTTGGATTGTGAGTGTTTGCTACTTTCTAGTATATTGTTGGTACTATATTCCCTTGCAATAGTAGTTTGTTGGAGTGACGATACTATTCGGAGCGATGCCTGTACTTGGATTTGTACAAGTGTATTCAACATTTTTGGTGGTGCTTACTCTGTGTACAGTGGCAGGAGTAGAGTTCATACTTCGATCTTATCAAGAAGTACTACCTGTACAACCATTTTGTAAGTTGCTAGATCCCCTTCTACAACATGAATTTTTGTAGTCGCTATTACAGAGTACTTGTACTTATTGTACTGTTTGTACCATATGTACTAAGAGAAATGGGTTTGTATGCAGTGAGTGGAAAAAGAGGTAAGCAAGAACATTGTTTGTAGTAACACTCTTTGGTATCTTCAGTGCAAACTGTATGAAGTTTGATAGGAGTTGAGCAACTAGGGATGTTTGTACTGCACTTACTGCTGTTTGTACTGCACTTACTGCTGTTTGTACTACACTTAGAGTTGTTTGTACTACACTGAGAGTGGATGTAATACTAGGGTACATTTGTACTTGAGCTACGTAAATAGTATTGTACTACTGTAAAAATAACTGAACAGAAGTTTGTGGCGACCAGGTCGTACAGTTCTTTGTACAGAGATTATGTACTCTTTTGTACACAATGTACCTTCAACTATAAAATTTGTTCAGTCAGTACTAATAACAATATAGAATACTAACTTTCAGTGACTATATTTTGCAGTGACTCGATGGACCATACTTTGGGTTCAGCAGACTTCAAAGAAGAAGGTTCCTACGAGGGTTTTCTAGTCATAGGATGCATTCTTATGCTTTTATTTTATGTTTTCTATTGTTGTTTAAATTGTACAAAAGTTAAGAGGAAGGAGCATAGGAGGAAGAAGTGCAAGTGTAGAAGTAGTCTTAAATGGACAGAAGTCGAGATCCAAGCTATGTGGAATGACTTCTATGAAGGGATGTGTGAGGAAGAGATGGACAATCTAGAGAATGCAATGGAATGTTAGCTTCTTGTGGTTTTAGTAAGCAGCCTGTAGATAGAATTTTAGAACATTTCTTGTACAACTTTATGTATTTAAAAATTAAAGAATTGCATTTTCTGTATACCTGGTCATTGTTGAAGTATGCAGTATACCTCTACGTTCTTCGCCGCTGGGATTGCCACCCCTATAACTCGAGACATTATTAACAAAACTAGTACACTGAGAACAGAATTAGTACACTAAGTACTCATTGAGTACACTATTCAGCTTTACATTTCACATGAGATGATATGAAATGGGAATAATATTTGGCAAAGTTGCATGACCATACCCTGATGATGTAATAAGCTGTTGTTTAAGGGTCGAAAAGGTGGTGGGGGTGTCAATGGGTTTGGGGAACACCTCCATTGCTCCGAAGTGAACCACTTCTTTTAAAGCCCTATGGAACGAGCCCATCAGTTCCCATGTACTGTTGAAACATGATGGACTCTAGTGTTATCCCAAACCCTTTACTCTTAATCCTGATCAAACACGCCTTAAATATAAGATCGGGAGACTAATCCCAATAATTATGGGGTGATTACGACAACCGAGCACAACATTTGAAGTTCACAGTGTGTGAGAATAATATACATCATGTACAATATCTGAATACACTGTACACTCTGAGTACAAGTAGTACACCATTTTTACATTAATGGACCGTCGCACTGCTTGGGAAGAAAAAAGACTCTGTTCAATCGAACTTGATTGAATTCAAAACCGAAATACCAGACATCAAATTCCACGCTTGCAAAAAACTGGGATAGTTTGAGTGCAGTGCGAAAATTGAAATAACAGGAGTGCAGTGCGATGGACTTGTTGTGCGAGAAAAAGAGGCATTGAATTCAGTATGCGGCACTTGGGGATGTGTGTTGCATGCGCTATTTTGTGGAATCTGAGTGTTGCGATTTGTAACTAAAACAAACTAGCTCTTTATCTTTCAGGAGACTCGAATTTAAGAGTTGTTTGTGCGAGAGAGAGAGGCATTGATTGCACTGAGCGGCACTTGGGGAAGTTTGTTGCATGCGTTGTTTTGTACAATTTGAGTGTGTTTTATAGAATTCGAGTGTTGTACTTCCTAACTAAAACGAAATGGCTCTTTATCCTTGAAAGGCTCAAAGTGAAGAGCAGGTTGCTTCACTGTATTTTTTTACTTTGTTTAAATACAAATTTAAAAACACTTATTTATAATATACTGGTATATGTTTTTGAAGCTTAAGAAATTTTTTTATAATTATTTTTTTAATAAAAAAATTTGAAAGCATTCAAATACAAGTAAATGACTTTACCACCATGGTTAAGGGAAAATTAAATACTCTTTAATAATTTAGAGAATTTCTGAAGAGGATGTCCAATTTGCTGGAGGTTGTAGCTTGTGAGACCATTTTACAAAATCTACTCAGCCATATGACAAATGGAAACGACTCGTGGGATCCCGTGGATTGTTCTCCATCTTGGACTCCACCAGCGGTGGTTACATTTCAAGACAATGAGAATGCTCGTGGAGTTTCTTCACTTTGAAAAAGAGAGATTGATAATAGTCGTGAATACGCTTGCTTGAGGTTGGCAAAGTGGGACTATGCTTCATATACAAAGTGCCATTGGATTCTGAAAGATGAATATCAGTTGCATCGATTTAACGTTAACTGGAACATCTTTAAGAATTCTTGGGCCTTTGCAGAACCAATCGGCAATGAAAGATTGGAGATGGCGTCTCTAAGCAAATTAAGTTGTTGTGAACTAAATCAATTGACGACCTTGCTTAGTGATACTAGGAATCACACTCTCTGGTTGCAGCCAGGAGAAAAGGTGGTTCCAAGACCGTACATTTGGGTCTCACCAAAACATCGATAGACCACAATTCAAAATTTCCATTACTATTGGAGCAGATTCTCTTTGAGCGAGCTTTCATGTCTGCATTGTACTTTAAGGATCAAACTAATGGAAAATTTTGAACAACAGTTTCTATTTGATGGCAATCTTGTATTTAATTTGATTATACAGCTTGAATTATGCATCCATATATTTCCCTATGTGAACCGACTTAAAAAATTGAGATATCGCAATGCAAACACTGTGAGAGAGCTTTACTTTGTAATTTATATTTTACATTTGAATTTCAAAGACTAATGGTATGAACTCTTCATATCTGATGCTTGGACTCTCCTATAAGGCACTTGTAAAATTCCTCTCCACTGTGCTAAGTAGATGAAGAAGAAAATAACATTAAGCATTGTGAACAAAGTGACCTGCATTTTTCATTTAAGTCTGATAGAAAAATTAGCAGTGGACAGAAATGATACATAATGTATAATATAGTAATAAAATGTACAATTACTGTACATATAGTACAAGATTTGTACAGAAATAGCAGGAGCTGCCAGTCTTTCTGAAGGATATGAATGTTTGGTTAATGTGGATTTAGAGGAAACGGACTGTGGTCCACGCTTAGGAAGAAGAGACTATGTGACCCAGGACTACATGCGAGAAATCAGACCTCTGTAGTATTATTTCATAGAGTTAGCAAGAACATCGCCTACAAGAAGAATAAGGGGTTCTTCGGTTACAATGTCACGGCAGTGAGTGCTACCACACTTACAATGGAAAGGAAAAACGGCATCTACAGCATTCACTTCCGGTCTCTGAAAACTACAACCATAGTCCCAGGTTAGTTCTTTAAATGCTGGAATATTAACTCATGCAAAGTAGGCAACATGGTACACTCCACCATGGTTGCTGCTGACTCTCACTGGCACGTCAATAAGGTTGGCGTCCTCACATCTGATCAACAAAAGACCGCATGCAGTGAGAAATGGAGAAAGAAACCAACTACATGCATGAATCCTCAGTAGTGCTATATCCACAATCAGACAAATTTACAAGGGATCCAGTGCACAGAAAATACTCATACCTGTGGTTTACAAATCTTGAGACATTAGAGAGATTTATGCCGTCTATGCACAACGCGACATCATCGTTTACCACTTGCTCAGATTTCCAATCAGCATCTAATGCTAGTGTAAATGCCTCCGATTTCCCTAGCTTCGCAGTAGCCCTCTGTTGCATGAGCTCCGCATTTGTAACAATCTCCCCTGCATATTCAAACACAAAACTCCCTTTCAGAATGAGGCTAGTTGCTCGCAGTCCCCACCCCTTCGAACCAGTCCAAAACACTTGAAGGGAAATGGATAACCCCCGCTGGACTACTCTGTTGCCACACGACCACTTGCAACTGCAGCCATCATTGCATTCTTGAAGAAAAACCCTGTTGGTATGACGAAGGCATGAAAAACCTACCTCGGGTGAACACTCTAATCCACAGAATAGAGTTTCCTCCATCAAACCCTGTCCAAGACCACAAAATAGTGGACCGAGGTACCAATCAGTACACATAATACAAGTTGCTACTAAAGAACAATACTGCTATAACAAATTGGTACACAGAGCAATTGCCAAAGAACAATTGCGTACAAAGAAGATAATGTCAAACCAACATAAAGTAGGAAACCTTGATTCCTTGCAATGTTGGTCGTAAAATAGACTTATCCATTTGAATTAGACAATACTTACGGGTTGGTACAAGAGAGAACTATGTAGCCGACCTCATGTTGTATACGCTGAGTGGACAAGGTTTTGTAGTCCACAGGTGCATCCTCTTCCAAGACAGCCATTTTCGCAACCAGTGCAAGACTCCGGGGAAAACCAATTTCATCTTACTCAAGTGGGTAGATGCAAGTGTGGATGCTCTAGAGTGAGGAATGTACTTGAATTCCTCTAAAGCATGAAATTCCTTACCTGGCACCCACAGTGAGACTGGAACGCGTTCTAATCCATTCGACAAGTCGCGTGCATCATACCACAAATGTTCCTATGGACAGCAATGCAACCTCAAAACTGTGTAAGCTCCTACTCCAGAATCTAGTATTGGAGAAGCTACAATTGTAAATAAAAAAATCAAAACTGCTACAGTTGGAGCGACCTCCTCGACCAACTAGGAAACCGCTGCATCACTCAAGGGGCTGCGGGCATCAACGGGCCAAGGTGATTGAGGATCGTCCTTTGCTCACTTTCTACTGCAAATCCTTCTTCTTCTTGTTGTTGCGCATTCCCTGTTTCTTGCCTACTCCAATCGGCTCCTCTTCTTCGTCATGAATGTCCGTGTCTTCTTCAAGAGAATCGCCCTTCTGCTGATCACCAAGGTTCACGCGCTCATTCTGATTTTTAAGAACTCTGCGCTTCTTCCTCGAGCCTGTGCCCTCGGCCTGGTCTGCATCTTGATCTTGGTCTTTCTGCTCCCTACCCTTTCGCATCTTTGTTTTAACTATAACTGAGCCCTCGGCCTGGTCTGCATCTTGTTCTTGATCGTTTTGCTGTCTATCCGATCGTATTGCCCCTCCTTCCTTCTCCAAACTTACACCCCTTGTCGAATGAATTTGCATTTGTGAGGCTTCTCCGACATTACACTTTCTTCTTCTTGAATTTGCCTTATTCTTAGAACAAATTTCGACTTGAGTATCAGATTCTTCAAGTTCTCCGGCATCAGGCATTCCTCTATGTTCTTTGCCGCTGTGATTGCCGCCCCTATAACTCGAGACATTAGTAACAAAACTAGTACACTGAGAACAAAATTAGCACACTAAGTACTCACTGAGTACACTAATCAGCTTCACATTTCACATGAGATGATATGAAATGGGAATAATATTTGGCAAAGTTGCATGACCATACCCTGATGATGTAATTGGCTGTTGTAATGTTCCCCCAGTTGCTCTATGCTCCTCCATGACAATTTCAACTGCCCCTACCTCTTGCTCATGTCACGTAATTGTTCCCTCCCCACTCTCTACATCCGTAGTGGATATCACTGGTGTATCACCCTCCGTATACTCTTGTCCCTCGGGCCCCAACACACCTCCGTCATCTTCTCCTCCGCGTGCAATGGTGTTCTCAATTACATTTGTAATTCTTCCGTCCCCACCCCCCTCACCCACAGTGGGTATCACTAAAGTATCACCCTCCGTGAATTCATGTCTCCTAGGCCCGAAGACACCTCCCTCATCTTCTCCTCCGCCCGCAATGGTGTTTCCAATTACATTTGTAATTGTTCCCGCCCCGACCCCCTCACCCGCAATGGATATTAGTAGTGTATCACCCTCCGAAATATCTTGTCCCCGGGGCCCCAACACAACTCTCTCATCTTCTCCTCCGCCTCCAATGGTCGTTTCAATTGCTTCACGACCTTTAGCTTGTACCCCTACCTCTTCGACTGTGCTAAGAACTTGGTCTTCCATAAATCCAATAGTAGTTGGTGACTCCCTTCCTCGCATGTCGGTGTCGATGAGCTTCTCATCGTTGCTTCTCCGTATTCGGTCCCATGCTCTATGCAATGTCAGGTAACACATAGTACATTATGGTTTGGACTGGAGTCTAAAATGTACAAACAATGTACACATAATCTAGACATGGCTATAAATGGTGTACATTTTTGTACACATAGTACAAATTAGCTGTACAAAATAGAGCACAATACTCTAGTAACACTAATGAATAGTACAAATGAGGGAAAGTAGCATCTTATCATCATTAATAATATGTGACATTATTAATCACAAGTACTCTAGAAATTGAATCCTCCATTATAATTGAATTTATTTAGACATAATATATAGTCACATTCAGAATATTGCAAGATCATTACATGCTAGAGTTCTGAACGTGGATTTACATGATTTCTTCATTTTTACTACAAACTATACTTTGATAAAATTTAAAAAAAAAACTCTCCCAAAGTTATATTCATCCCGTTGGAGTTTAATCTGAACTTAATGTTAAATGGATATTCTTTACTTTTAGATTATATTGTACATTGAATTCTAGAATAAAACATTGTTAGATTTGAAGAGATGAGAAACTAAACGCCATGACAACAAATATTCTTATAATAACAATTATAACTTGTACAACATAGTTGGAATATTTTCATTCATTTTGATATTTTCATTCATTTTCATTCAAGATTTATCATTTTTGTCATACAATGTAAAAAAACCATAGATATAACATCTTATATTTTTAAAGATAGCAAAGACCTCAAATAAGTCTTAAAGAACAATACATGTTTAACTTTATTTAGCTCATAATTTCTAATTTTTTTTTTTAAAAAACGTTTTATTTATCATGAAGAGGAAATCCTTACGCGGCTTTAAGCATCCTCCAATGGAAGCCATGGTTGGTGGGCCTCAGTATATCGCCAAGTTGCCAACTGTGAGCCCCATTGGATACCCCCAAAAGATAACGCCCTTGTCTTGAAATAGGTACACTATGTGCTGTTTAGAGGCAACACATCATGTGCCTTGCCTGGATACACCAATTGATAGTGGTGGCAAGTTCGACCTTTCTAGATATTGACTCACCATAAGTTTCCAAATATATATTAAGGCGACGTGGCGCACTATGTACAATATGTACCTAATTTGTACAATATGTACCTTGTTTTGTTTGTTGCGGACAATGTAAGGTACTTTTTGTATCACAAGTGGTACTTCCTTGCAAGTCGAAGTAGCTTTGAGCCCATGGAAAATAGATCCAAATTTGGAGTTATGATTAGAGCTGGAAGTGGACGTCCGAAAATGTTTCAAGGGCAATACCACCATCTTATCAAACATTGTGGCACAAGAATTGGTTGATGTTGGTGGAAAGTTGATTAAATTAAATCTCAGTCACACAATAATAGGTGGCGCCAATACTCAAAATTGACCCAACCGTGGAAAAAACAATAATCAACATGGAGATAATTCTGAATCTCCAAGAACGAATACACTCCCACCAAACTGAGTAAGTTCCCTGAGACTATTTGTTTCTAGAACCTCTCCTACGTTTCTTTCGTGATTCAACTGCCTCCTTTGCTGCTTCCTTTGCAGCGATCTCACTTCTTGTCTTGCGCTTCAATGCCGTAGTTTCCATCTCTTTATCAAGGGGAGGGAGTGGAGGTGGCTGAGGCACCTTGATTACCACTCGAGTCACGCCCTGTCCCTTTGATCTATTATTGTCTAACTCAAAAGTTTGGCCATCATTCCTCAACTCTTTCTGAAGCTCTAGCTTGGCGGCTTCCTCTCTCAACTCCTTAACACGCTCTAAATCCGCAGCTTCCTATTGTAATTTCTGGAGCCTCTCAAATTCTGCAGCTTCTTCTCTCAATTTCTTAATACGCTCCTCTAACTCTGTCTCTAGTCCTGTCTTGCAAGCGGCCCCCAGAGAGCCCACTCCAATAACCTCCATGACGCGACTGTCTGTGTCATTGGCTACAAGCTGCGGCTTTGTTATCATGGCCGTATAATCACCTCCATCACCATCGCCATTTGCCAACGGATGTGTGCACAGCAGAGGCTCCGTTTTCTCTGGGGAGTTGACTTCATCTATGCACGGAAGACTAGGTTGCAAGATTACCCCTAGTAGATGTTTTGGAGAGTCTGGCCGACGTTGTTCCCTCCCAGTTGCACTGTTATTGCCCAGACTCTGTACCCCCATGCTTTCAGTCAAAGTTATAGCCTCTGTACCACCGAAACTTTGAGTCCATGTGCACACGGTTGATTGTTCAAGTTGCTCTTGATATACCTTGTCCGGATCTGCACAAAGGAGAATAAGGTGTGTTAGGTTATAAATCAATAGATGGAGGATACGGTCGTGTACTAGAAGCAGATGATCCAATGTCTATACCCTAATGTCGACAAGCCTAGATTGAATGTAAAGACTTAGGAATAACACCGGTGATTGTTTTGTACTTGTTCTACCGCAAAAGTACTTAACACCGGATACAATGTACCAATTGGTACAATGCGTACTAGATAGTGTACCTTAGATATTCAATCCTACTGAACTCCAAGTAAGAAGCTCACCGATATTAGGATGGGACTTGAGGGCAGTAGATGTCAACGTCGCTAGGATCATCTCTCGCTGCTTTTCTAAATCCAAAGATTGAACAAGCTTCTGAAGAGGTAAATGTTGCTAGCCGAATCCCAAACTACAAAACCAATTCGGATGCACTGTTGATCCGCAACTTGGATCGGCACATATGCTAGCCACTCTAAACCAAACCCCTGCGCACCAGGGGTGGTAAAGGTGCTTGCATGTGCATACTATATTATTGTTGAGAGGAAAATGGTTTAAGCAAAGAACACAAGGTATCAAACCAATAGGATCAGATAGTGACACTGTTTTGGGGTCAAACATGGAGCACAAAGGTCTCGGCCTCATCGATACTCCAACTTCTCCTCTCTTCATGTGCGACAGTTGGAACGACAAGGCATCAAATTGCCTCCTTAAACAAGTTTGCTTGATTTGAAGCTTCTCATACATGAGGTTGCACTCCTTCAACTCCGATGTAGCAGCTTCAAAATCAACTGTGGCATCTCTTACCATTTCATGGTAAGCCTCTTCCTTCTTAGAGGAGGCCTCCACACCATCCACATCCTCGGGCTTATCACATACCTTCTGCAATTTTGCAACCATGGCCTCAGTCTTACGCAACACCCCCTCCTCTTGACCAACTTTAGAAGCCAACTCTACTCTCTCTTTCCCTGCGCCAACGTAGTCTTCATTCACAGCATGAAGCTGCAATCCCACCAACTTCAACATCTCCATTATGTCCTTGATGTCATTCTCCCTCTCTGGTCCATTTGGAACCTTCTCCTCCACCTCTTCTTTCACCTTAGAACTCCTTAGAAGTCCCGGGTGTGATCTAGCAGTAGGGTCATGGAAGAGATCATCAATCCCTTCCATCTTGTATAACTCCACCTCATCAGCACCAGTGAGCTCGGCTAAGCCTGTGAGACACAACTTAACATTCCTGAGCCATTCGCTCCGCCCGTTCTTGTTGGACGTCCCTGCAAACTCTGACCAGCTCACAGGCTTCTTCTTGTGCTTCTCCATGATTATACCTCTGGCAAACTGCTTTGCTATCACATTGGACTTGGGGAGGTCTCACAGGTACATAATCGGGAAAATTTCTGCTACGTGGGCTAAGACTTCGACATCCTTGCATTCTCCATAATAATACCCAGATCTCCCCTTTCTCCCCTTAGCTGGCCTGAAAACATCACTGAAATCTTTGTCAAGCAGGTCATGTGGAAGTCGCAGCTTGTGCGTCGGTTTACATTTGCTGGTCAAGCCGTACTTGCACTCGAACTCCTCTGCAGTGACAGTACGGGGTGGAGGATGCGTCTTCAGAGGTGCCAACTTATCGAGCTGCTTGTCTAAAGGGGTCTTCTTCACCTTCCCGTCGAGGTTGCCTTCAGCCCGTGGACTAACAGGGAGATCCACGTCATCACCATCTTCATAGTCGTCACTGGCCGGCTCGTCTTCCCTAGAGAAGACCCTGCTCCAAACCATCCAATCTTTGCCATCGTAATCCATGTAAACCTAGGAACTGAAAGACAGAAAATGTTTCGGAAATTAGGAGGTGATACATTCACTAGAGGAAAACAAGGATTTTGGTGACGCTTTTTGACGCGTTTTTTAAGAGCGTTTAACGCGTTTTGACGCGTTTTTTTTTTTTGACGCAAAAAAATACCACTACGTCTGGAGAGTCAAATCGATCTTGACGTGTCGCGTCATGGAGCGTCATCAGCCTCTTTCCTTTGACGCTCATTAACGCAACACTACTGCGTGAATTTACCTGCGGTCAGTAACTTGGAGAGTAACTTTTTTGCCACGTGGGCGTTTTCCGGTTTCGCGGGAGACATAGTGGATACCACGTCATGGATGAAAAATTTGCTGAAGTGGCACAAAATTCTGACATGGCGATCGGATTTTCAACGGCTCATATGCTGACACGTGGCATGATCGTGGACTGGGCGTATGTGTGCGATGCGGCTTGTTAAAAGTGACGTTATTTTCTGTTACTTTTGACGTAGTGCGGTTTTCTGGAAGTTCGTCATGGACGTCAGTTTTGACGCTTTTTTGAGGTTCTTTGACAGATTAGTAACGCAAATTACAGATGTTTTGACGTGGGTGCATGTTTACAAGGCGTATGTCGTGACGCATCGAATACAAATTTCATGTCATATGAAAAGCAATGCAAAGTTCAAGTTGACGTGCAGAAACATGTTCGACACATATTTCGGGCGTTTCAGATGACCTCTCCAGACATACGGTGTCAAACAGAAATAACACGTCATGACGCTCAGGAGATCGTAGTTAGACGTCAAAAGAAACACATCATTCTGCTTAGGACTACGTGGAGCAGCGTCACTTCTGACAGAGGTGGACACGACTAAAGACTGACCGTCGTGTCAAGATTGACGCAGAATAACAGATGACATAACGATGGCAAGGCACGTGGCGAAACTAGCGGTGAAACGCGCAATTCTAATCACATTGCTGTAGAGAAGAGTCTCTGCACGGTTAACATAAAAAAGAAGCTTTCTGCATTGAAATATAACCTCGTACATACATGAGTAGTCATTGAACAGTTTCTACTACCTGTAGCTATTGAAAAGCGTACACCCAACTGAAAAACGGCTGATGACTACTGCTGCGTACGTAGGTTGGAGATGCACGGAGATGTTGCGACTCGTGAGAGCGTCCACTCATGGCGGATTCTTCTTCACCTTCACAACAAACATGCAACCAACTGTGAGTTTACACCAACACAAAGCCGACGACAGAGTAGGTAGGATTTCAGCAGTGGTTAAGGGTGACGTACATTAATTACCTTTTTGGTGCTCTTAACGGGCTGCTCTTTCGGTTCGGTCAGTTTCGCCGAACCCCCAGCTTCGTCCTGGACACACAACTGACTCATCATCACGAGGATAGAGGTAATCGAGAGCCTATATCAACGCCTTCAAGTGTCCACTACTGTTGGGCTTCCTCGACCGTGGAGGAACTTTTTTTCTGACCTACGTAATGGAATGAAAAGAAGAACAGGAAACGCTAGTGAGAGTCCTCTTGCGCAGAATAACTTACCTGGCAGGCTTGATGGACGAGGGGGGTGGAGAACGTACCTCTACGGCCTGCTCGGGGAAGCCGACCCGTTTCCGCACCTTGAATGCATCGTCCTGTTTTCTCTTTGCCTTCTCCTGCCCCTTCACATCTGACTTAGGCTTCTTCTCCTCAGGAACAGACTTCAGCTTCCTGCTCCCTGCTCGTGTAACATAATGTAGCACTTCCTCCGTGGGCTGTGATTCACTTCCAGGCGGTGCTGGCGGCTTTCGATGCTGGATGTCCGCACGACGTAAGTCACTCGCGGGCCAGCGGATGATGTAGCCAATGGCCTGGTTCATCACCAGTACCTCCTCCTCCACGATTGGGTACTTCAGGTCGTAGTCGTCTTTTAGACTTGCGCCCACCTGCACTGAAAACTCGTGCTCCTCGATCGTCTTGCAGTGGATCCTTTCACTGGGCATTCCGTGTAGTGTTCCGTGTCCAACAATCTCAGAGTCAGGTGCAGAATGAGGACCACTGAACAACTCCACTGGTACGCCTTTCAGTAATCCACTCTGCCATACCACGTCACTTGTAAGTCATAGTTGTCGTTCTTAAACGTCACTCATGACATGTACAGTGTCAACCAAGACGCTAGGTTGTGTCATCAATGACGCAAATTGATGTCACTGGAAACATTATACCGTGACAACAGTGACACAGTTACAGTGGGAAATTTCAGCACGCTTCACTGAGAGCATTGTGGGAGTGTAAGTAAGGACGTACCTCCTCTGCCGGTACCTTCTCGGGAGACATGGTGACGTCTTTGGTTGAGAAACCCTGCTCGTCTACCTCAGGGGTCGAGGAGACCTTCCTGTCGCGTTCTTCCTTTGGTCCGTCAGTACCGTCACTCTCTTCGTCGGGTGCGGAGCCTAGTGCAATAATAGTGTCGGTGTCCTCGCTGTCGGCATCTTCATTGGGGGCCTCGTCTAGGGCAATAAAACCCGGCTTCTCTGATTGCCCTGCTTCCGGGATGCCTGCATAGTCGTCCTCTTCACGCTTTGAGTCGTTATCTCTTCCTCCTTGGCGATTCTGCCCGGCGTCCTCCCTCACCGTCCGTTCTTCTGGGGCCTTCTCTACCCGGGACGCGGAGTCCACTCTGCCCGCCGTCTCCGTGGCTTCAGTGCCGTGAATCTCCTCTTCCTCCTCTTTGCTAGCCTTGTCAGGTGGTGTCGTTGCTGCTTGGTGACTTGACGGAGCTCTGTCAGTGGTCCGCGTGGGCTGCACTCTCCCCAGAGACTTCACGCTCCGCTTCTGCTTCGGGGCCGTCGGCTGTGGCTGAAGTGCAATCCGGGCCATCGTCTCCTTCAATTCCTTGAGCAAGTCCTCCACCTTCTTCAACCTCTTATCATGGGACACATACATGGATTTAAGTTCCTCCATCCTACTGACTTCACGAGTTTCTACCCTCACCTGCCTTGCGCGCTTGCGCTCTTCTGCCTCTTTGCGCTTCATTGCCTTCACCTCCATGTTGACTTCTACTTCTGTAGGTTGGCGACCTAATTTGATAGCCTGCATGATGAGTCCCACGATTAAACTGTTAACAGCCAGAATATCACAAAGGCGCTAGACTATCCACGTGCGTGAGAAAGCAAATGGAGAATTGGAACATACCTAGATTGTCATGTGTGAACTGTCGGTTTAGGCGGGCATGCGTCAAAAGAAAATGCATGGACAGATAAGAGGAAATAGAAGGCGAGGTCATCAGAGACGTGACAGTACATCATGAAAGACGCAATGCCACGTCAGGTCTAGGGTCTGGATGCCATTAGAAACGCGGAATGACGACAGGAAAAACGCAAAAATGCGTCACTGGAGACGCAGGATACAGACTGAACTGAGCGCATTGTCGTGTACTTCAGATGTTACTTCCTAGACCGAGTACATTTAGACTGAGCCAAACAGTACGCAAGACAGACAACGTAGCAGAGTTGTAAACACATAGGAAACATTGCAGCGCTACACTAGTTAATCAGTGGATGACTACATGAGACAAGGAAACTATTGAGAGAAATAAATCCCACAATGACACTAAAAGAAACTCCGGTAGATGAGGTGATATTAGTACTCTCAAAGACTCCTAACATTGCGCTACTAGGTTATGAGAGAATTGAGTTAATGTGGAAGTGTCGGTTTTGGAGGAACTTACGAGTGATCCAATCGCTGTCGCATGCTGAGCCCATGAGGAGCCGCTCTTCCCAGGCCTTCCCAGGCTAATGCTCGACATGAATTCTGACTTCTCTTGAAACGCACGGTCGTCCCTTAATTCCACCAACTTGTCCCAATAGACCTCGCCTACGTCGGCTGGCCTCGGATGTCCCTGCTTGATGAGCTTCATGATTCCGTACCTGACCCGCGACACGCACCTGGACATTTTGGAGTTGAACCACTTCTCACTCAATTCCTCAGAAGCCCCATAAAACTCGAAAGTCGACTCCACTCGCGAAATGAGCGACTTCTTGGCCTGCCTGTGTTGTCCGTGCCAACCGGGCTTCGCGGTTGGATCCAAGGCTCTCGCGAACTTCAGCAGTTCCCGTGCCACCATCGGAGAGTGATGCCTCACTGGCACGCCTTGTCTGTTCAACTTGATCCGAATGGGCTCCCTCGGATCCCCCTCATCGTCGTCCTCGAAGATGTCAATGTCAAGATCTGTGTCCATGTCGTCGTCATCGAAGTCCTCCTCCATATCTTCATCCTCCTCGGGAGAATCGTCGTCTTCGGGCTGCTGGCGATGGGAGACAGACCCTTCGGTGATATGGCCCGTCCTCCCCGTTGCTGGTTTAGGGCGAGAGGCAGATGACCGCCACCCGGCAGATGATAGGTCCGTGTCATTTCGATGGTGCCAACTCGGTGGAGTTAAATCGTCACTCACCTCCGTCGACTGTCTCTTCGGTGCAGCCATGTTCTGCGAACGCCCTCCAATTTTTTTGTTACGGCTTGGCCCTGGAGACATGGCCCCGATAGATTTCGTACGAGTCTGCTTGCTGGGGGGGCTTCCTCCAGTGCTCTTCGACATCCACCCTGTCGCGACACGCCTCGACTGTGCGATCTTGCTCTTCCGGGTCGCACGGTGTTTCCTCCCCTCTAACTCTTCGCCCTCCATTGACTGCACAGCGTGGGAGTTCTCCACACGAAGAGCAGCACATATAGCCCTCAGGGAGAAGCAGTTTCCCCTTACGGATGCCCTTCGAGATCGCTGCCTCCAATGCGTGAAGAGCTCCTTGGTCTCCTTCCGTTTCTGCCATGATAGAAAACGCAGGAAGACTCCACGACGTTGAACATAAATACGTCATCATAAACAAGGATAGACGTCATTGGAAACGCAGACAGATGTCATAGGAAACGCAGACACAAGTCACAAGAAACACAGAAGACGTCATAGGAGACAGCGAAAGACGTCATAGGAGACACAAAAAGACGTCATAGGAGACACAGAAAGACATCACAGAAGACACAGAGAGACGTCATAGGAAACAGAGGGTCAACATGTCAAAGCAACACACGGTGCCGTCCTTACAGACGGAAAATCATGTCAAAGAAGACGCACGTACGTCACTAGTGACTTGTATCAATCTACTCCCCCTTATAAAGTAATCAACATAAGAAGAATAAAACTGAAAAATTATGACTACCCATACCGCAATGCATATCCCGAGACTCTGGAACGAAGCATTTATGCGACTAGATTATCTACGTGCTTCAATAAACGCACCTAGGGGTCGCTGCGTACCTTCGAAGACCAGAAGTTCACATAGTGCCAACCAAGTAGAAACAGGACAAGAGGAAAACCGAACCCAAAACCCCGGAACCGACACTCACCTACACCACCAAACGAGAAGAATCAAATTGTTACAGATCAAACCCGTTACTGAGGCTCACCCAACAGAATTCACACATCAAAGCAATTAGCAACCACAAGATCAGAAAGCGTAACCTCCACAACATAAAAAACCCTAACTCAGATGGAATAAATTAAACTACTCACATGGGGTATGTGCAGAATCGATGAAACTTTATAATTAGCAAGATATCAAACCAGAATGTGCATCATTACAAACCAATTCTGTGGCATTATGCAGAATAGCAGACCTGATCGCTGTTCGAGTGAAGAAAAATCGGATTGGAGAGAATACAGAATATCACAATGCGCTCATTTTATTAGAACTATGACTGGATTACATACAGTTAGAAATCATGCATTTGTCTAATAACATAATACGGTCTGAACATTCTATACCTAAGAGCATGTATGTGGCGTATTCTGCAATTAAATTGCAATTAAACTACTGACACCGAAGCCGTCCACCTAACTCTTGGCGGTGGCAATGCCGGCTATGGCCAATTACTGCGAACCCTAATATCAACTGTTCCTACTCTCGGTTTTCTCTAAATGCATTTCTATTCCATTCAATCTAGCCATGGACACATTCTCTCCAACGCATGGGTCTAGGGCAAGAAAACTTACAGCGTAAGAGCGGCTGCGATCTTTGATGTGTGTCTCGTCCGCGAGGTATGAGTCCGTAGGAGGCTGTTGAACTCGCGAGCTGCGCCTCGGCTGGAAGTCCAACTCCTCGGAACCTGGGCGCCCTCCTTGGAAATCCGATGCAACGGTGGGAGCAGCAGAGGACTTAACTGAAGAACTCGCACGTAGGGGAAATAAGGCGGCTGCGAATTCTAGATCAAACCCTGCTTCCCTCAGTCGATTCCTAACCTCGCGCTTGTTTGCTTCTACAATTGCATCGCGAAGTAGCTCGTACGCTGGAGTGATGGCAGACGCGTCCATGTCTGACCATGATGAAAGGATAATCACCATGCCCTAATTCGCGATGAGTAGGTGACCCAAGAAAGACTGCGCCAATTAATTCACCCAGCGGTTATCAGGTACGGGTACTCTAAAACCGTGGAATGCTTCATAAGTGCGATATTAATGCAGAACAGTGTCACTGAATGTCATGCGTAACGACGGTGAGCGTCATTGGAAACGCGTTGATCCGTCAAGTAATACTTGTGAGTCTGTTATTCTAAACATGCTTAAACGCTATTTGACGTCATCTGTAACACAACTTATGTCAAACTGTAAACAGAACGTTCGCTCACGAAGTCTACCTATGTGCCTATATTCTAACCGTAATGCATGAGCATCAAGTTATTTGAAGATGCTTTTAAAGTATTTGAAGATGCTTTTAAAGTTTACGAGAGAGGTGTACGAGTATTTAAGTATCCCAGTGTTTTCCTTCCCTGGTCTACAGATGCTCCACGTCATAGGAGATGCTATGTGACGTCATCTGTAACACAACTTATGTCAAACTGTAAAGAGAACGTTCGCTCACATAGTCTAGCTATCTGCCTAAATTCTAACCGTAATGCATGAGCATCAAGGTATTTGAAGATGCTTTTAAAGTTTACGAGTATGAGTCCCTGAGTTGCTATGGAGGGAAGAAATTAGAACGTGCATGAGATTTGTCACAAATTACGCTTTTAATTGAGAGGTGTTTGACGGTGGCCGGTATTTGCCGAGTGGATAAATCTTCTGCTTCTAGGGTCTCGCTGACATGGTTTGAATCAATAAATTATCAAAGGGATGTAAGCTCTTAGAGCATAGAGAATTCAGATTCTGTTTACGTATGGAAGTATCCCAATGTTCGCCTTCCGGGTTCATGTGCTGGATCAGGTGCTGGATGAGGTGCTGGATCGCTACGGAGGGAAGAAATTAGAACGTTTACGACATTCATTTGAGCAAGCTTCGGAAGAGGTGAGAATTCTCATTTCTCAAGGATTGCTTCCTGTTGTTGCACGCATGTACTTCACATGTCTATCAAACTCTGTTATCCTAACAGATCTGTGTTATACAAGCTGGTTCTGAACACTTCCCATGTGATGCCCTATTTAACGTAATACAACTGTTACTCGCATGTCATCTTAAACGTGACATACTATATAGCCTATTTGGTGTCACGTCATTGTTAACGCAATGGAACGTGGTCGACTGTCATACAAGACGCTCCATGAGCATGATTCAAATGCAAAATGACGTAGTTTCACAGTAAAGTGATAAGCGTGCAGAGGAGGTGACTACATAATTCAAGAGCTCGACATGAAAATTAGCCTCAAAGAACTCATATTAAACCGGAAGTCTGTGACATACAAGGGTGACGTCGTCACATACCTACCTATGCCTAAGTTTCTTAGTTGTGCAAAGAAAATCCCAGAACATCAATATGTTGGAGTCAGAGGAAGTGGAAAACTGTTTTCGTGTCCCAAAAAACTTACTGCGTAATTACATTTTCTAAGTAAGGCAGTCCTGGAGTCTGAGATGCTGAAGCTAACGCACCCTAAACTAACACCAACATATGGTCCCCTATACTGTACCAGATCGTGCACACCTCGCAAGCAACATCTACTTGGGTGGGGTACAGGATCCTTGGCTGGCACTGAAGAAAACCTCAGACTGTGCGTCCAATTGAGTCCGTATTATCGAAGACTCGTCCGAGGTTCTGTATGAGTAAGACCAGGGACGAGAGTCTCCGCTGTCTTCCGTGACATCCTCCACAGTGTCATCGTCGAGAAGAATCGGATGCGCGGGAGATGATCCACGGAGGCTCCTGGCGTCATGATGAAGACGTAGGAAGTCGGTGAAATGGATGCCAGAGGTGTCTCCCAGTGAAAGCACCTCCTGGTAACAAAACTCACTCCAATGGAATTCGTTAGAAAACTGAACAAACATTGCCAGGGATGGGACATTTGGAACCTGAACACCATGTGTCTGTTTTCTGAGGTGCACCTCGGCCAACCAACTAAAAAAGACGTGTTTGTCCATGTCCAATTGAAGAGCACGAACCGCAACTCGGAGCAGAGAGGACATAACGGCAGCAGTCTCTGAGAAATGTAGAAGAGGTCACTTGTGACTGAGGAAGGGAAGGAGCTTCCTTTCTGGATGGCATCATGGCACCGGTCATATATAAGACCCTTTCACAATAACAACTGGGAAGGAAGGGATGTCGCGGTTAGACACAGCACTGAAAAGGAACCTTCATAGATAGCCTACGGGTGTTATCATCTGGATTTTTTCAAGTAGTGGAGATCTCTCATTTGCGTGAAGATTTTGCTGCATGCGTCGGAGGTGATTGAATTGGAAGTTTAGGAGAGGAAACGAGAAGCACTGCTGTCTACTGATGAGTACTGAACTAGATTCCAGAGATTTAGAAGGCACTGATAATTGACCGAAATCTAAACGTACAGGCAATCTAGCTACTTGATTGCTGGAACCATATGTACCTGCAATCTATTCACTTGACTCCAGACACCGATTGTATAACGACTTTGTATGATCACACAGATGTAAGCACGTGTGGGATGTACACTCCTCATATCTCAATCACCGTAGAGTAGTATCATTGATCTGTCTCACTGTTTCGTGTACGGTTAAACAGGTGAGCTGGAAACGAGAGGAGGAAGCGTAAGACAACACTAGCAGGGAAGAAAATCGGCGTCGTGAATTGAAGCCACAGGTGAGAATCTCACTTTGGGATTTTCAGAATCCTTTCATGTGTCCTGCATGATCGTCACTGTTAACGCGATATGACATCATCTTCTGTCATAGGTGACGCAATTAAAGGAGGTGTACCCTCTATGTTCACGTGATAGACCATGATCTCGCGTCAAGCATAACCCAACCTAACGTAATATTTAACCCACTTTCGTAGAAAATTGCCAATCTGCTGATCTCCTGATTTCTTTTAGCAGTGAACAAGTCGAAATGCATGCATTGAACCTACAAGCCATCTCTGAAATCTTAGTTGTTTCACATTTTGTTTTAAATTTTTTTATTTTCCTTTATGTTTCACATTCTCCCTCTCTCTCGAATCAGGTTCATTATCATTCACTCCCCTTTGAAAAAGGTTCCAATCCATGCAGTCCCTTTTTTTCTTTTTTTTTCTTGATTTTCAAACACTTACTCTCCCGTTCAATCCGGCTCCAATCCATTCAGTTGCTTGTTTATTTTTTTTTCGACATTTTCAAACACTCACTTTGTCTCTGAATCTGACTCCCTTTTTACTTCTTTTTTTTTATCTTTTTTATCTCATATTTTTCAACACTCACTCTCCCTCTGAATCATTAGTTCTTCCATTCCTTTTTTTTTCCTTTCATTTTTCCTTTATTCTTTAAACACTCATTCTCCCTTTCAATCAGGTTCCCTTCCATTAAATTTTATTTATTTTTTAATTTTTTTTCTTCATATTTTAACATTCACTCTCACTCCGAATCAGGTTCAATTGCATTCAGTATCATCTTTTATTCTGGTTCTCTCGCATCCTCCCTCCCCCTCAATGTTATTCATTTGCATCCAGTGTCCCCCATTTTCTTTTAAATTTTTTTATTTTCCTTTATGTTTCACATTCAAGCCTCTCTCTCGAATCGGGTTCATTATCATTCACTCCCCTTTGAAAAAGGTTCCAATCCATTCAGTCCCTTTTTTTATTTATTTTTCTTGATTTTCAAACACTCACTCTCCCGTTCAATCCGGCTCCAATCCATTCAGTTGCTTGTTTATTTTTTTTTCGACATTTTCAAACACTCACTTTGTCTCTGAATCTGACTCCCTTTTTACTTTTCTTTTTTTATCTTTTTTTTCTCATATTTTTCAACACTCACTCTCCCTCTGAATCATTGGTTCTTCCATTCCTTTTTTTTTCCTTTCATTTTTCCTTTATTCTTTAAACACTCATTCTCCCTTTCAATCAGGTTCCCTTCCATTAAATTTTATTTTTTTTTATTTTTTTTTTTCTTCATATTTTAACATTCACTCTCACTCCAAATCAGGTTCAATTGCATTGTGTATCAACTTTTATTCTGGTTCTCTCGCATCCTCCCTCCCCCTCAATGTTATTCAATTGCATCCAGTGTCCCCCATTTTCTTTTAAATTTTTTTATTTTCCTTTATGTTTCACATTCTCCCTCTCTCTCGAATCAGGTTCATTATCATTCACTCCCCTTTGAAAAAGGTTCCAATCCATTCAGTCCCTTGTTTTATTTTATTTTCTTGATTTTCAAACACTCACTCTCCCGTTCAATCCGGCTCCAATCCATTCAGTTGCTTGTTTATTTTTTTTTCGACATTTTCAAACACTCACTTTGTCTCTGAATCTGACTCCCTTTTTACTTCTTTTTTTAATCTTTTTTATCTCATATTTTTCAACACTCACTCTCCCTCTGAATCATTAGTTCTTCCATTCCTTTTTTTTTCCTTTCATTTTTCCTTTATTCTTTAAACACTCATTCTCCCTTTCAATCAGGTTCCCTTCCATTAAATTTTATTTTTTTTTAATTTTTTTTTCTTCATATTTTAACATTCACTCTCACTCCGAATCAGATTCAATTGCATTCTGTATCAGCTTTTATTCTGGTTCTCTCGCATCCTCCCTCCCCCTCAATGTTATTCAATTGCATCCAGTGTCCCCCATTTTGTTTTAAATTTTTTTATTTTCCTTTATGTTTCACATTCTCCCTCTCTCTCGAATCAGGTTCATTATCATTCACTCCCCTTTGAAAAAGGTTCCAATCCATGCAGTCCCTTTTTTTCTTTTTTTTTCTTGATTTTCAAACACTCACTCTCCCGTTCAATCCGGCTCCAATCCATTCAGTTGCTTGTTTATTTTTTTTTCGACATTTTCAAACACTCACTTTGTCTCTGAATCTGACTCCCTTTTTACTTCTTTTTTTTTATCTTTTTTATCTCATATTTTTCAACACTCACTCTCCCTCTGAATCATTAGTTCTTCCATTCCTTTTTTTTTCCTTTCATTTTTCCTTTATTCTTTAAACACTCATTCTCCCTTTCAATCAGGTTCCCTTCCATTAAATTTTATTTATTTTTTAATTTTTTTTCTTCATATTTTAACATTCACTCTCACTCCGAATCAGATTCAATTGCATTCTGTATCAGCTTTTATTCTGGTTCTCTCGCATCCTCCCTCCCCCTCAATGTTATTCAATTGCATCCAGTGTCCCCCATTTTCTTTTAAATTTTTTTATTTTCCTTTATGTTTCACATTCTCCCTCTCTCTCGAATCAGGTTCATTATCATTCACTCCCCTTTGAAAAAGGTTCCAATCCATGCAGTCCCTTTTTTTCTTTTTTTTTCTTGATTTTCAAACACTCACTCTCCCGTTCAATCCGGCTCCAATCCATTCAGTTGCTTGTTTATTTTTTTTTCGACATTTTCAAACACTCACTTTGTCTCTGAATCTGACTCCCTTTTTACTTCTTTTTTTTTATCTTTTTTATCTCATATTTTTCAACACTCACTCTCCCTCTGAATCATTAGTTCTTCCATTCCTTTTTTTTTCCTTTCATTTTTCCTTTATTCTTTAAACACTCATTCTCCCTTTCAATCAGGTTCCCTTCCATTAAATTTTATTTATTTTTTAATTTTTTTTCTTCATATTTTAACATTCACTCTCACTCCGAATCAGGTTCAATTGCATTCAGTATCATCTTTTATTCTGGTTCTCTCGCATCCTCCCTCCCCCTCAATGTTATTCATTTGCATCCAGTGTCCCCCATTTTCTTTTAAATTTTTTTATTTTCCTTTATGTTTCACATTCAAGCCTCTCTCTCGAATCGGGTTCATTATCATTCACTCCCCTTTGAAAAAGGTTCCAATCCATTCAGTCCCTTTTTTTATTTATTTTTCTTGATTTTCAAACACTCACTCTCCCGTTCAATCCGGCTCCAATCCATTCAGTTGCTTGTTTATTTTTTTTTCGACATTTTCAAACACTCACTTTGTCTCTGAATCTGACTCCCTTTTTACTTTTCTTTTTTTATCTTTTTTTTCTCATATTTTTCAACACTCACTCTCCCTCTGAATCATTGGTTCTTCCATTCCTTTTTTTTTCCTTTCATTTTTCCTTTATTCTTTAAACACTCATTCTCCCTTTCAATCAGGTTCCCTTCCATTAAATTTTATTTTTTTTTATTTTTTATTTTCTTCATATTTTAACATTCACTCTCACTCCAAATCAGGTTCAATTGCATTGTGTATCAACTTTTATTCTGGTTCTCTCGCATCCTCCCTCCCCCTCAATGTTATTCAATTGCATCCAGTGTCCCCCATTTTCTTTTAAATTTTTTTATTTTCCTTTATGTTTCACATTCTCCCTCTCTCTCGAATCAGGTTCATTATCATTCACTCCCCTTTGAAAAAGGTTCCAATCCATTCAGTCCCTTGTTTTATTTTATTTTCTTGATTTTCAAACACTCACTCTCCCGTTCAATCCGGCTCCAATCCATTCAGTTGCTTGTTTATTTTTTTTTCGACATTTTCAAACACTCACTTTGTCTCTGAATCTGACTCCCTTTTTACTTCTTTTTTTAATCTTTTTTATCTCATATTTTTCAACACTCACTCTCCCTCTGAATCATTAGTTCTTCCATTCCTTTTTTTTTCCTTTCATTTTTCCTTTATTCTTTAAACACTCATTCTCCCTTTCAATCAGGTTCCCTTCCATTAAATTTTATTTTTTTTTAATTTTTCTTTCTTCATATTTTAACATTCACTCTCACTCCGAATCAGATTCAATTGCATTCTGTATCAGCTTTTATTCTGGTTCTCTCGCATCCTCCCTCCCCCTCAATGTTATTCAATTGCATCCAGTGTCCCCCATTTTCTTTTAAATTTTTTTATTTTCCTTTATGTTTCACATTCAAGCCTCTCTCTCGAATCGGGTTCATTTTCATTCAGTCCCCAGTTACATGCATTGAACCTAGAAGCCATCTCTGACATCTTAGTTGTTTGTCAAAATGTTATTGCTTAGAATTATGGTGCTCTGACATTTGAATACAGTTTGTTTTGAAAACAGGGATTTCGGTCATTAAGACTGAATTTTTGGAGATGCACCTTAAACCGGACTCCCTCGCTCCAGGTAGCAACAACACTTTCCACTTGCTATCGCCTTTATTCGATGAACATGTAACCAACATTACTTTATATCATTGCTATGGTTTTAGGATCTGACTACCTCATACCGACGTCAATATTTCGCGTCATTCGAAACGCATTCTAACATAATGCAATGGTATTAAGACGTTACATGCCGTCACCTGAAACGCAACGTAAGCTTCAGGTCCTGGCCGACCACAAAACGGTGCGGTGTTTCAAATGTCCGCAAGATACAAGCAGTGTGGGGATGGTGGAAAAGGGGAGTGAAGTTTGGATTCCGAGTGCGGAAGAGTGCGACGTAATCCATATCCTATCAAACCTAGATGACTACTTGATTCCCACTGAAACATAAGAGGCTGTGATCAGTGAAGCGGCAGACACGGTCATCTTGAATCCTACGCGACCAGGCCCCTACTCTGAGCTTCGCAGTTCGCGAAACATTCCGAAAATCGAAAGTCCCTGCTGGAAGCCAAAAATGATGAGACAGATTCCTCCAAGAACAAAGCGATGCGCGGGCAATCCATATGTTGCTGCCGTTGGAGGTGGAAAGATGTACGTGTCGCGTTTGCCGAAGCGTTTACCGCGACCTACATCTTCAACCGTACGTGTGGCTGATCTTGCAATCAGTCTTGAAGATCACATAGGCTGGGAGAGAGTAGACTTCGCTGATGACGGAGCAAATAGTACTGCTCATGGGCCGTAGTAAGGCCACGTGAATTCTTAAACACCGACTGGAATTTGTGCTCAAATACGTATTATCGTGTCCAAAGCTCCAAAAGTCTAAATATGTCTTTGGTAATAAGATTTGACTAGGTGATATGTGGGACACAGTTCTGCGTCATCGAAAACGTGTTGTGAGATAATGGAACATCTACATAGACGTCATGTGGCGTCACAATAAACGCGATATAAGCTCCTATGTTGAATCCGTGAGTTATGGATGTCACTTGAAACGGCATGTAAAGCCTTCTAAAACGCTATCCTATGTCACTTTGAACGGGGTTTAACATAACCTACACATGCGGTTGAACGCCATTACCTATATGAAGGCGGCATCCTAACCTTCCAAAAGTGCCCGTGTGCAGAAATGGCGTTTCCAATCAGAAAACGCAAGTGGAGATCGAGTGAGGAGATCATTCATCGTCATGAGCTTGAATTTGCTGCAACCAGAGAGGTCCCTATAACAAGGTGGTCATGCCCATGCAACCACTGTCGTGGGGGACACCGTTACAGTAGTGCCGCAATTACAACGCATTTAAATTCTTACGGACGCGACCCATTTCTATTCCGCTCTATGATTGGAGGAGATCCTCCGGGAGGGTACCCGGAGGATGGAGCGTGGTACTACAGTGACGATGACTGGAGTGTAGAGAATGAAGGCCGGCCCCAAGAGGATTTTCAGAATCCTGTACCTGAAGACAAAGATCTAGACTTAGATCAAGATGGCCAGCACGACGTCCACAAACTATTTGAGGACGCCCTGCGTACCGCCAAAGAGCTAGAGGAGATAGCACATGGTGATGAGGTGATGCATCAAGAGGACATCGGAGACACAGAGTTTGTAGACAGCACAGTCGAGGCCCTAGAGTTACTGTACTCTGAGGCCTCACATCCACTGTATCCAGGTAGCACAGTGAGCCTAATCTCAGCAGTGGTGGTCATCATGACATTGTGCTCGACACACGGGGTCAGCAACGCCTTTGTAACTAAGCTACTTCATTATCTGTCCAAGGAGCTGTTACCCACAGGCAATGTCTTGCCTGCAAAGCACTACACGACGAAGAGGATGCTGCAAGCACTTGGACTATTGTACAATATTATACATGCTTGTCCTGTAGTTTGTGTTCTTTTTCGTGGTGAGCACCAGGACTGCGAATCATGTCCCCACTGCGGAAAAAGCAGATACAGAGAAGGTACTGTATGTCATCAGTAACGCAGAGTATGTCGTCTAGAACTGTAGGTATGGGGTCTACCGCACTTTATGTCATCTCAAACGTAGTTTATGTCATATGTAACGCAATGTAACGTCATCTCAAACGTAGTGTATGTCATCAGTAACTCAGTCTATGTCATTTGAAACGAACTACTATTCATTTTTAAGACTCCATTGATGTTAGTCGTTGAGCTTTTTCTCGCTCATGTATTCCAATCTGTGTCATCACTAATTTGATGTAGTGTTGTCTGAATTTGTATGTGTATGAAGGTTCGAAGACAACGCCGATGAAAGTTGTCCGCCACTTCCCCGTGATTCCCAGGCTAAAGCGCATGTTCACGTCACCTATGATTGCAAAACTGCTGAAATGGCATTCAGAGCGAGAGGTGGGCACAGTCGAGGACGGGGAAATCCGAATGGACACTGTCATCGATAGCCCTGCATGGAAACACATAGGAAACATAGATCCAGCATTCCAGGCGGAGTCACGAAATGTCCGAATGGGGCTATCTCTTGATGGCATGAACCCCTTTTCAGTTCGGAGCACCTCACATTCGACATGGCGTGTCCTGTTGGTTATTTACAACCTCCCGCCGTGGTTACTCACGAAACGCTTTTTCATCATGGTGGGCATTTTAATTTCAGAGAAAGAGTCACCAACAGACAAGAATATAGATGTTTTCATCGCGCCTGTGGTGGAGGAATTAAATGCCCTCTGGGAAGGCGTACCAGCTGTAGGCGCTTCTGTAGATGGTACATACCGTACCTTTACTCTCCGTGGCTTGTTATTAAGGACAATCTCGGATTTCCCCGCTTACGGCTTGATTTCTGGACAACAAACTAAAGGCTACAAGGCCTGTCCGGTATGCGGTCCTAACATTGTTTCCAGAAGCGCGAGGGGACCCAAGAAAGACAAGATTGTCTACGTAGGTGCACGTCAACGTCTACAAGAGGATCACGACTTCTGCGATGATCTGCGATTCAACGGACTTGAAGAGAAAGGGTGTTCCTGTTCAAGGCTGAGTGGCACTGACGTCCTGCAGTTTGCACAAGAAAGGGAGGCGTACATTGCCTCGGGAGGCAGGCCTGAGGGTCCACGGGATCCTGTGAAGACGCATGGAGTGAAGAGACTGTCGGTGCTCTTCACCCTGCCCTACTGGAAGGTATGTGACCCAAATCACGGCTACGAATCTCGCAATTTACCTTTACCGTAACGTAAAGCTGTCTCACCTTCTGTCTATAATAACGCTTTTTTGACGTAAATGTTGTTCATTCTTCTGTCAGTTTAAACGCATTGTGAGAGAAACTTACGTTCAATAGCGTCATTGCAAACTCTGGTGACGTAAAATTCCATATTTCATGTACGTCATCTTCGACGTCGTTTAACATTTGTCCCCATCAACCAATGTCATGACTCATATGAATCGCAATGTAACGCAAGGTTGTGTAAACTAGCGTCCCCTAAACCCTTACACCCCAAGGTTACAGAAGTCATTTGGCCTCTTTCATGCAGTGTTTAATGTGGTGCAGGACTTGCTCATAAGACACGCTCAAGACGTCATGCATTGCGAGAAAAACCTTTGTGAAAACATAATAAAGACTTTATTTGGAGAGACAGATTATCCAAGAGGACGCTTGGACTTAAAGGACATGGGAATTAGGCCTGACCTATGGTTGAGGCCCGCACAGGGTCCCGACAGCCGCCTTTTCATGCCACACGCACCTTATGTTCTCCTTCCACAAGCTAGGTCTGACATGCTTGGCGTGATTGGTTCAACGAATGTACCATTTAATTTCGCTGGTGCGATTCACAAACGAGTTTCGGAGGGAAGGCTCCGGTTCCTCAAATCCCACGATTTTCACGTCCTCATGCAACAGGTGCATTGAATTATCCTCGCTATGTGCTTCGCTTGAAATCTGGATTTCTGAATTCTCTGTATGCTACCATGTCGTCAAACTCTTCTATGGATCCAGCACGACATTAGGACTCCGTCTGACTACGTAACCGACTGATCTTGAACCAATGCTATTGCAGATACTCCCATCAGCGCTGCGTAATGTGGACATGAGTACAGATGTCCGGACTTGCATCATGAGGGTCAGCAGGGTATTTAGGCGCTTGTGTAGTCGCACAGTCGACATGTCTAAAGAATAGGAATGGATTGCAGACGCGAATGAGACGCTTTGTATGATCGAGCGCGAATTCCCCTTGGGGTCAATGGTGATCATGACACACCTTCTAGTGCATCTCATGGAGGAGCTCTTCATATGCGGTCCAGTTCATTGCCGCAGGATGTACCCGATGGAGCGATACATGAAGACCCTTAAGGACTATGTGCGTTCGTATACTAGACCAGAGGGCTGCATGGCGGAGGCATACTCAATGGAAGAAACACTCGGATTCTGCTCAGAGTATATGGAACGTTACGGAGCTACATCCCGGAGAGTGTGGGATGCAAACGAAGAGCAAGCAATGCATGACGAAATGGTGGAGGGCAAGGGTACGAAACGAGTGATGTCCCGCACTCTTCGGGACTGGATTCACAACTTTGTAGTCACAAACGCAGCCACATTGCAACACTACAGAAGGTGCGATGTTTACGTCATTATTAACAGGAGGGTTCCTTTATCACAGATTTGGAACATGACCAAACATAGGTTTGCGTCATGTTTTCACGTTACTATTAACATGCGTTAAGATAGGAACACGTCATCATAAACACGTATTGACGTCTAAGACAGTCCGCTTGCGCTAACGCATGTTGCCAATAACGTTAAAACGCGTCACTCTATTGAAGATAATCCCCTAGTAATTTGCTGTAACCATGAATGCTGATGGTGTTTGACAAAACAGCAATTGTCGGGATGTGTCTTCTTCTAGGGCGTACGAGGTCGAGAAGTCGTCCAAGTTATTACTCGGGAGAGGGAGCCAACGTGGACGAGGTGGGCGAAGGAGACGCCCACCTTTTGTCAATTCAGCACAGGCGAGGGCCATGCTACCATTTTCGGTGTGGCTAAGAACAGCGGTTGACACAGACCGGGCAGCTCGATCGAGGCGCATCGATCAGACTACGTACGACTTGTCCAGACCTCCCACTGTAAACGCAACGGCCTATCGATCGATGAAGGCCTACGGCATGCACTTCCGCTGCCGCTCAATTGAAGCGTCTGGCACCACCATGGACAGTGGAGTGCACGCTACCTTCACCGACGACGAAGGGGCACAGACAGAGCAGTACGTGGGGCATGTTGAAGAAATACTGGAACTAGACTATAGGAGCACATGCGTTGTAGTTCTACTCTGTTCATGGGTTAAAGGAAGAATAGGAGGTGCGTCACCAACAATGAAGCGAGATGAACATGGCTTTATGTCTGTCAACTTCGCTGATCAAAACAACATACCTCTAGGTCCCCAATCGCTTGCGTTCCCCATTCACGTGCACCAAGTGTTTTATGTTCAAGACGATGGGCCGTGGAAAGTGGTGTGCAAGGTTGAGGTTAGAGGCAGCCGTGGAGCACGCGCATTTGCTGATGAACATGATGACGCTGACACAGTGATCACCAGCAGCCCCCATCCATGTGGCGCCAGTAACGTAGACAGACGTGGAAGAGGGCACTCAGAAGCGGAAGATTCCATAAGGAACGGCTCCTTTGTCCACGCTCACGTAGTAGAGCCTGTGGGAGCAGGAGATGTCGCTGACGATGAGGACTCGGACCACCTCCTTGGCGATTCATCAGACAGTGATGAATGAAGACTTCAGGACCTAATTTGCATGACATCATAGCATGTTCCAAGTGACGCACTGTCACGCGTTTGGAATTCCAAAAAACATTCGCTTATGTCCACGAAGTAGTCATTAATGTTAATGTTACGTCAGTGGTGACGCTCGGGCTGTCAATGGAGACGCTTGCTTGTCTAGAATGACGCAACAAATGTTGAAATCTCATGTCAACATTGACGTGAGAGGTACAGCGCAACCGGACTTGAAGCAAATCACCACACGGTTACTTTAAGTAAATCACACATTTGACATTACAAAGGAATCTGGTTGTTCACCAAGCACAGCGGAGGCACAATTTCCAACCCTAAATGTGCACAGACACGTTTCCATGACCGCACTCTCCTATTCAATACACACATGCGAATCCCTCAAGCAGAAGTAGATTCTGTTAAAGCCTTCGTGCTCAACGTCGAAAGGTACGGTATCTATACAGGAAGTAGATTCAGTACAACTCCAAACAGACTATACAAGTTTCCGTGACGAGCGACTCCTGCTGGGTAGATCAATGTGCAGCTGGGTATGTAAAACTTTGCCTATCCCTGACGTGCAGAATCCCCCAACCAACTCACGTGTAGAATTCCCTGGCTCTCCGGGTTCGCACACGCAGCAGAGTTTGAAGCCCCATTAGAGCTTCTGGCGTCGCTGGTCCTGAAGGGAAACGCGACTAGAGAATCCGCCATGACCATCAGGAGCTCAGAGGTGCAGCACACTGTCCAACGCCATTCCGCTCCGGGCTCCACTAGCTTTGCAATGTGTCTAAACTCCCGGACGTCCATGCCGCGACCCTTCGCTCGCTCCACCTCTGCCATCCATGGCCGCAGGTCTTCCACAGTTTGCGGAGCCTCCGCGGTTAAACTCATTGCTGCTCTCGTCCTCCTCGATGTTGCAAGACGCACGCTCGCCATTTCAGCAGATGCTCTGTTTGTGCCCCCGGCCTTCCCTCCCACCCCCGACTCGGGCATGGCTGACCTATGAAGTGTGGCGCACTCACACCTCCTGGTGACCACCGATCCTGTTGACACTATCCAAGCACAGAAAACCTAGGATGTAAACACGTTTCCGTATACACAGCTTGACTCAATTTCATGTTTACCGTGACGCTCGCGTCACTATTGACATCCCCTAGGATGTTGACTAGGTCGAGCCCTAGGTGCCACGTTGGCCGCACCTTATCCGCAGAAGGGACACGTCTGCTGTTCCAATATGTCATATGAAACACATACTTGACGCGTTTTGATGTCACTGGAAACAAACGCGTCACTATTGACACCCCCCCGGTCTGTTGACCCTGTTCAACCCTCGAGTCCATGTCAGCCATAGCTTCCACGTCAGTTGGTCACATCAAAAACGCTTTCCACGTCGGATCTCTAATAACGTCACTTTTAACACATTTTGACATGTATGACACCCATCTATGTTAAAAGTGACGTGTGGACTTTAGATATTACCATATTTAGCCATTTGAAAATCACCGCGAGGTAAAAAACCCCTTCAAAAAGTTACTTTTCCACACTGCCGGATCTACCTTGTATGTCTCTCTTGACGCTGCTATGTCACTCGTAACATCCAAAGTGACGTAAATTTATTTCGCGTCAAAGCCGCGTCAAATGTGACATTCGCACGTTAACCCTACTTGACGTACACTACGTCACTTTGGACTAGATTTCCACACTAATTTCGTATAGTCTAAACCCGTGTCATCTTTGACGCGTTTTTACGTCCCCTAAGCCTCGGTTTTCCTCTAGTGATTGTAGGAGCAAAAAATACTTATATCGTAGAGGAGAGTTGTGCTAGAAAGAGGAGAGTTGTGCTAGAAACAATAAATGCTGTACTTCAATCTGTACACTATGTACTTCTGGAAGTACAAAATCATAACCATAAACCACACGATAAGTTTTTAACAACAACGGGTCAAATGTAATCGAATGTTAGGAATATTGAGAACTCAAAACACTCTAAAGAGCGCATTTTCTCAATTTTGTGCAAGACCCTGGATCAACGATACTAACGAAACGGATAACAACGTAGAGTACTCTAGGAGTATTATACAAGCCATTCTAAGAACATAGGGTATTATAATACACAGCACCGATCGGTAGAAAAGATGTATGAACTTAGGATTAACATCGCAGTATAGAGTTGTACAAAAAGAAGTACATATTGTACTCTAACTTGTACACTAAGTACTAGCGGAGGTACAAAATGATAACGACGTTGAAATCGACAAACTTTTGACACGGACGAGTGGACTCTAATAAAACCTCTAATATTCTGAGAAGTCAATATGTCTAAAATGAAACGGGCAACAGTACAAGACGCCCATAGTAATCGCAAGAGCAAGTGAGTAGGTAAGCAACACCCAAAGCAGTTGAGAAGGGAACCCACACATCTTGAACAATGCTACAAAAACCTATTTCTTCGAGAAGAGTACCGCTCATTGCACCTTCTCGGCTGAATTTTCGCCACATATTTCAAAAACCTTCAAAGCAATTCCTATGTATTCACAAGGAAACAAAAAAAAAAAAACACATTACTCACCTGGTTTGAAGGATGTGTTGAGAACCCAATTCTTGAAAGGCATGCCACCTTTCTCCTCAACGAAGAGAACAACAGAAATCAGAAGGAAGGACTTAGTGGCGGCACTCTGAAATTCTCTCATTGTGGTATAGAGAAACGACAATGTCTTCATTTGCCGCCTTTGCAAATTTGAATGTAGAGGAGAGAATGTCGCTGCAAAAGGCGTGCGTGCATGCACTTGATAGTCTTCATGTCTGCACTCATGTGCCATTCCTCTGTGAAAGATCCAACACCATCCACGCACAGCTCTTGACCATTGCTCTGTGCTTCTATTACCTCTGAGAAGCTCATTTTTTTAGAAACCCAATCAAGTACATCAAATGACTTCTAACCGACTTGGAAGCATGCACTTGGCCATATCTCCTGCACTGACTGCACCAAGAAATACTTGTCATCATTCTTCTACATTGCTGGATCGAGTGCGCGGTTCATCAACGCTAAGCTAACACGCTCATATTTCTTACCCTGTTGTACTTCCGTTTGGCCAAGTTCAGCACAAAGATAAGCGGTCCACGATTGCACTTTGCAAGCTCCGAAGTAGTGTCAGAAGTTTACATTACAATTATTTCATTTCACTTTTTCAACAGCAATACAAAAGTATGATTACAAAGTAAGTGAATAATCTAATATTCAAATTTAAAATGTTGTTTATATTCCTTTACACACATTAAATATGCATTTTATAATCACGTATCTTAGAAATCATAAAATTTGGACAAGAAGACCCGCTCTACTTTTGGTAAGTCAACTTCTACTTATCCACAACTAGGCAGCACTGTGAATATGAAAATGGCAGAACTTATATGTTGAAATGTATGAATAGTAAAGCTGAGTTGACGCAGCAATTAAAGTACCTCCAACAGTGATGTTGTAAAACATAACCACAGATCGTTGAACAACTTCAAGGTCCACAAAAAAATTATTCTTGCTATGGAGGATGACCTTCTTTGCTGGCATTATCTCCTTCTTCCCTTGACGAACTATTGGAATCAAACGTCTACCCTCAATACTGTAGTAATTGCCGATGAATTGCGGCAATTTAGCATTCATATCTTGTCGCAAATTAGCTAGTTGATGTGGAGTAGGCAAAATGCTTGCAGTCATATCAGGATCAAACAACCCAATCCAGTTCTTCACTGTTCGATAGATCGCCTTGTATCCTTAATGGGTCACCCCTGCTCCATTACATGCGTCCAGCATTGCATCAGGCCCCACACTGTTGCCAATTCTTTGGGAAACCTTCTTTGTCACACCCGCACTTATCTGGCTCATTCTAGATTGATCGATAAGCGCACAGACTTCACATGGAGATAAGATGCTGGCAATTGCCGCAGCAGTTCTACCTTATGCATCGGAATCTCGCATGAGCCTTTTCCTTGACCCGCCAAGTCTGTTACACGTTTGCACACTCTCAGCGATAGATGGTTGCAATTGTGCTCTTATCGTTGTCCTTGGACGCTTAGCATGTCCTGACCCACTCGCAAGGTCGTATAGACTCTTCATTCTCCTTCAGATCTGTTCGCGAAAACCTAAAGGGGTCTTTACGATCAACCTACATTTCTTTTCAACCCTGTCATAATCAGCTTGGCCCTTTTTCTATTTCTCTTTGAGCACCCGCACTTCCTGCTAGCGTCCTAAGTCTTCTACCCCCCTAATACTTTCTGTTCAAGTTAGCAACAAATTCAACTTCAAGCATGCGTTCTCTAGTGTTTTCACATCACTTTCTATCTGCTGGCGTTCCTCTGGCGACATGCTGCAGCAGCAGACATGGTCCTCACTTCTACGCCCAGATCGTGACACTGACTTTGCAGCTTCTGTATCTCATTCTCATAGCCTCTCACTCTTTCTTCTAACGCTCTGACGATACTCTGCAATCATTCTCCCATTGGCCTCTATTGCATGCTTCCATCAATGTCTGAACCTGCAATCTTCAACCGCTTCGTACAACCCAACATTCCACTCTCACCATGGCACAAAAACTCTAAATACTGTTTCGTACTCTTGAATTCCGGCGGAGAATTGGTCGAAGGATCAGCCAAGTACAAGCTCCCATCAACCCACAGATCAATGTGTATTTTTCCTGCTGCTCTCCGTGTAGGGAAACTAGAACGACTCGCTTGCTCTTTAATAATCCTCTCCTTCCGAATGGCTGGAGCATACTTATTGTCCATCAAAATCTGCACTGCATAACTATCTGGCACTCTATTTGTCACATCTCCCAAGGCCATCCTTCTAGATCCACTACTAACCATACACAAACTCGCTTCAAAATTCATGTAACGAACAGGCGCCTCTTGCTCAACCGCCGTTCATAACACTCTGAAGTCTACGGGAGCTACTACACCAATGCCCAACTACACGCTCTCCTGCCCAAATCGCTCCGAGGTGGCTCATACATGTGGACATTGCCGCCAATCTCACCATGCCTCCGCACACTATATTCTTTGTTTACTACTTTGTTTATTTCTAAACCTATCATGACCCATCACCCTCCCTCCTCGCTTGCCTTGGCAGCATTGGCCACGAAAGACCACACGTTAGCTTACGGGCTAACCCCAAACCATCCATCTTATCATCGGAGGCATGCAAATGGTGACTATTTGGAAGCTGCTCGCACTCCTGAGTCCCTATTAGCACACTACCTGCCACGGAGAGTCAACCATTAGGGGAAGATTGGGGTCTCCACAAGGCCTTTGGTCGGAATCCGTGCCTGAAAATTAGGCCATGCCCGTGCACTTTACCTGCTCGCACCTATGGTGCCAGCAGGTCGCCAAATGCTGCCAGCAGTGCCAGCAGTTGGCATTTCGGGGGTCCAACCAATCGCTTGGAGCGAAGGCGTTGCCCACTGCTATCACCCCAATTGGACAATACAAGCAGTAATGACACTGTCAGCGAGCGTGTGCCCACT
This sequence comes from Ceratodon purpureus, assembly GCA_014871385.1. Lineage (NCBI taxonomy): Eukaryota > Viridiplantae > Streptophyta > Bryopsida > Pseudoditrichales > Ditrichaceae > Ceratodon > Ceratodon purpureus. The sequence goes on from CM026426.1 coordinate 51,052,354, forward strand.
GTTGTCACCCCATTGGACAGTAGCGGATCCTGTTGTCAGCGGGGCGAATCCTGTTGTCAGCGGGGCGAAAGTTGTTGTTAGCGGGCAGGATATCCACCAATGAGATTTCGCAGAGAAGTGTCAGCGGGCAGGAAGCTCACTTAATCCGGGCTGTCTTACAAGGCCCTTTGGAGACCCAATTTTTCCCCTAATGTGATATGTGGTGCCCAGACACGACTTACAGGGCCCTCGCATGACCCAAATTTGTTTCTAATGCTTCCAGTACACCACATCAATGTTCCTCGCCGCACACAGTTCCACAACAAAACCATGATGCACCTAAGACTTCCAATTCTGAAGATTAATTAATAGCAGCTTCAGTACCTACCATTTTTAATTAGTAAATTTTTTAGAGAAGATATCGATGCATTTAGCATCGGTACCTTTGCCAAGCGTTGTGATTAACGTCGTCACGACCTCTACCTCCTATAGGTTCTTCCATCTTTTTGCTTCAACAATACATCTCCGTGCTTGCAATCATGAAATGCGTATGCTCCAAAGGCGGCAGCATCGTGCAAACTGTGTCTATAGGTAGGTGACATCATATTGGGTCCATCTTTCACTTTGCCGCAGACGAAAGGATCTTGAGTACCTAAAACTGACCAGAAGATGCTCTATCCTTACACTGCATGACCATATCCAATCATCTTAACCTAAACTATCTTCTACTCATGAAAACATAACAAATAGAGTGATAGCACCATTACTTGAGACGTAGCTTTGACCCTCTCGCTTACTTAAATAACAAACGGTAATTAAATCCACCCACCTCTAAAGCTTCATATTCCAATCCCTAATCAGGACAAAAATCGCCCACCATTTGCGATCTACTTCTAGACTAGATTCGAGCCATCCAGACATACTCTTTAAATAATTCCATTCACTCTAGCAACAAACTCACCCATATGGTTGGCGCAGCTCTTGAGCGTTCTGTTTTGGCGCATAAGCAAGCGAACCTTCTTCATCGGCTAATGCTCTAGAATCTTTGCTTGCCCAACAACCCTCTCCTTCCACTATGTCTCCTCTTTTTCAAATCGATACACCCAGGCACGACAATGATGAGGAGAATGATCCCGTTGTTAGAGGGCCATGATATGTGTTCTAGCGATGCGGAGCATGTCAAAGAATGCACCGCCTGCATGGAAGGCAAGCTCATCTGCCAACCATCACGCTACAAACTCCTGAGTGAAATGCCACCACCACTCTTTCGACTGCACGGAGATTGGTGCGGCCCCATCACACCCGCCTCAGGTCAGTTTCAGTACTTCTTTGTACTTGTCGATGCTTCCGGTTGTCACGCTGAAGTCTCACTCTTGACCACCCGGAACATGGTATTCCCCAAAACCTTGGCCATGTTACTCATGTTCCGCAACCACTACCCTGAGTATCCGGTTCGTCACCTTAGACTAGATAACGCAGGTGAATTCAGATCCCATGCCTTTGAGGATTTTTGCACAGCCACAGGCATAGAGCTCTCTTACTCAGTCGCATATGAGCACTCCCAGAACGGCCTCGCAGAGGCATTCATCAAAAAGATCCAGCTCATAGTCCGCCCCCTCCTCTTCCATGCCCAACTCCCTGCAACATACTGGGGACATGCAGTACTGCATGCTGCAGTCCTCCTTAGGCTCCGCCCAACTTTGCTTCAAACGCAAACACCCCTAGAAATTGCCTCCGGGCGCACACCCATAGTTTCCCACCTCAGAACCTTTGGCTGCGAATTTTGGGTCCCAACACCCGAACCTAAAATGAAAACCATGGAACCCCTTAGGATCAAAGGTATTTACGTTGGTTTCGATTCCCCCAGCATCATTAGATACAAACTCCCAAACAAGAACGACATTCTCAAAGCTAGATTCTAGAATTGCAAGTTCATAGAAACTAGCTTCCTCAGCGCCATGCCTAGAACTCAGTCCAAGAGGAGCAAACCACTTAACTTCAAAGATCAGCAGACCCTCACTATGAACCCTAATCCTCGAACAGCACTCCCAATCATAGAAGTTCGCAAACTCCTTGACTTAGCAGACTTAGCAGACAAGGTCCCGGACGGTTTTCAAACCGGTCCGCGCATAGTCTGCAGCTCACTCTCGGGTGCAGGCAACCCACTACCCGCAGCGCCACCTCAAAAGCGTTGCAAAACCGCCAATCCCCGCACCCGAGCATCACTCCATGTCAATCACCAGGCACCTGAACCATCAAGTGACATCCCTTGGGATAATCACGAGACCTTTGTCACAAGGCTCACCACCTTAGAGCCTGAACCTTCGACTTCAGATCAGGCCAAAAACATGACTGATTGGCCCTAATGGGAGGCAGCCATCAAGGCTGAATATGACTCCCTGCGCAAAAGAGCCGTGTTTGGCCCTCTTGTTACAAACCTCCAAACCCAGCCCATAGGCCACAAGCTCATTTTCACTCACAAGCGAGATGAGCACGGAAATATCCTTAGGTACAAAGTTAGACTAGTAGCCCAAGGATACACTCAGAAACCCGGGATTGACTTTGAACAAACATACTCCCCGGTGATGGATAGCACTTCGTTCCGCTACTTGCTCAGCCTAGCTGTTCAGCTATCACTCGAAACAAGGTTGCTAGACGTAGTGACCACCTACCTTTACGGGGACTTAGACACCGAACTCCATATCAAACCTCCCCCGGGATTCTTACCCCAGCTCCCTCCTTACCAACCTGGAAAATTCTCGGGACTCAAGATATGCAAAGCATTATATAGCTTGAAACAAGCCGGGCGCGCTTGGTACCACCATCTCAAGTCATACTTGATCTCCTATGAGTTCACCACCCACCCCGCCCTACCATGCATATTTGTCTTAAAATCTGACAAGGAATTTGTGATCTTGGCAGTTTATGTGGACGATTTGAATTCCATAGGAACTCCGCGCCTAACCAAAGAAGTTGAGCTTATCCTAACCATACAGTTTGAGATGAAACTGTTAGGCCGAACCTCGTTTTGCCTTGGACTGCAAATCAAGCATTTTGCACATGGGAGCTTGCTACTTCACCAGCAGACTTACACACGCAAGCTGCTACGCACATTCAACATGGAGACCGCCAACGCCCTCTCCGCCCCGATGATCAGCAAATCCAAGACCGAAGAGGACCCGTATCGCCCCAGTGAACCCAAGGAGGAGGAGATAGAGAAACGGCAATACTTAGCATTCGTGGGAGCTTTGCTGTATCTCGCAACCAACACACGTCCGGACATTAGTTTTGCCGTGAGTGTTCTAGCCAGGCACAGCCAACGCCCATCCGCAAGACATTGGCAAGGCGTCAAGCATTTGATGCGGTACCTCCGCGGAACCGAGGATCTCGGACTTCACTTTACTCGTGGACTCGGCGAGATAATTGGCTACGCGAATTCAGGTTTCAAGACTGATCCAGCTTCCGGCAAGTCTCATACTGGGTGGATTTTTATCAAGAACGGCGCCCCAATCTCTTGGCGCTCCACCAAGCAAACAACAACCGCCACCTCAACGAATCACGCAGAGTTACTTGCTTACTATGAAGCAGCCCGGGAGTCTGTTTGGCTCCGAACCATATAGGCAGCCATCTCCACAATGGCTGGTTTTTCCACAAACTCCAAGCCGACGGTGATCTTTGAGGATAATGCCGCATGCATTGAGCAAGTTTCATCAGGCTTCATCAAGTCTGACCGGGTGAAGCACATCAACCCGCATATATTTGGCTACACCTAAGAGCTTACCAATTCAGGTCAGATTGAGATTAGGAAGGTAGCCTCCGCCGAAAACATTGCCGATGTACTCACAAAGGCACTCCCCGCCCCTTAGCACCGAAAACTCATTTCTGCCGATGGGATGAAAACCCTTGCGGAGTTAACCGAGTGACACCATAGCTCTTTCTCTTCAAGTCCATGAAGTTTTTTAGCGAGCACGGCGTCCCTCAAGGAGGAGTGTTAAGATAGGGACTCTCATCCCCACTCCGGGGTTTGTCATTCATTCCTAGACGCTTCACCTTCCCGTTCCCGGTTCCCATCTAGTTCCCGGTAACAACTTAGTATCTAACCATATCCCCACTATCTACCGTATCATATATACAACGGTTTAGTTAAGGGCATCACTTATGATGATTAAAGCCTTTGGCGGCTGAACGTACAACTCCCTCAACTATATAAAGGGAGAGCTTTCCAAGCTTTCACTCTCTTTTGGTATATGTCTTGGCTCACCCCAATGGTCCATTGTCTAACATCGGGCTCAGGTTGGGCCTATAGGCTCGTCGCCCTCGATGGGCTGGGTAGGTCAGAAGAAGACTCCTTCCTCTCCGCTCCCTCCTCCCGCATCTCCCTCGCCTCTATGTCTATCTGTGCATATTAGCGTCTAGGGTTTTACCTCTGTTTGGGTGTAGAGCACATTTTCGTAATGCTGCTGTTGCAAGTATTTGAGTTGCTAGGTTTTGTCGCAAGAAACAGTCGTGCATGTACAGTGGTAATATTTGTTTTAAGTAGATTTCTGTGTTGTTGGCTTTGGTAGAGTTTTGCAAATTATGACTTGTGAAGCGGAGGCACGTGTCTAATTACTATCTAGAAGACATTGCTCACAGTAATCAAGGGATGTTGAGCATGTATTCTATTCATGGAAGGGTGTTATGAAAACCCAACGCCGTCCACTCGCTTCTGGTGCGGCCACGTCGATAAGTTCCCAATGCCGTTCCCTCGCTTCTGGTGCGGCCACGTCGATAAGTTCCCAATGCGTTCCCATAGCCGTTCCCATAGCCGTTTCCATAGCCTAGCTTCTCCGTCGCGGCGTGCATGCACTCTGCTCAGAACGAGCGCCTTCCACTACGCGTCGTCCAGGTCTTGTTCGGGGAGCAGCTGAAGCTGCGAGACGTCATCACAGGGATAAGCCAATCGATTCAGGAGGACTGCGCCATTGGGGACTCCGGCGGCCCATTGCGAAAACCACCCCTGCGAGACGAATCTCCCGATTCATCAGCAAAGCAAAGAAACCAATGATTCATCAAATTCCGGGAGATCACGCACGAACAACGCCAGTTCAGCGCAAAGATGGCGGAACTCCATATCGTAGTTCCAACTTCCTCACGAGGTTGATGAATTCTTTTTAGGTCTGCTCATATTGTACTCTGAGTTGAACATTTAATACTTAGCCTTAGGATTTCAGAATATTTGGTTGCCATACCGACCACGCACACGATGCTTGCCCAGTCCCAGCAGCTGCAGCTTGAGGTGGGATCACGGCAGTAACACGGAACGTACAAATTTTCTTCATCCCACTCGGAATGCAAAGTAGTCACCAAATCCGAGCGGAGTGAATGTCATTGTGTACATACTTGTATTTTTATAGGCAGATGACGAAATGAGCATATTGCTCTAATTCCACTTTTCAATTCACCATTTTTTTCTACTTGTCAAGGATATTTTTCCTTCCGCTCTTGTCCGTGTGGGTTTGCTAAGGCTAAGGGTTTTGGAGAGTTTTGGTGACCTATGTGTTGATTGAATAATCTTTTCGTCTCTCCAACAGTCACAGACGGATATAGTTCATTGCACGCCCTTTCGTGCTTGAACCTAATTCCCTGTCTGCCAAACATGATTATGTGTTCAACACAGTAGGCTGTGGACAAGTTTTTGCATCAAGGATTTGAGATTGAGAAATGCCGGAATGTTTGTCAGGAGATGAAAAGATGCTTGATTCAGCAAACATAGTTGCGACGTTCTGTTCCTTGTGGTTGGCAGGGTAGGAGCAGGCGGAATGGAGAGCAATGCTGCTACATCATAGATGATATTAAGCAAGACACCCACAGCTTGAAGAAGTGCTGCTTCAGGTATGTCAATTCTTTTGAGCAGTTTTGTTTGCGTTGGTTTGATTCAAAGTTTGCTTCCTGCAATATGAACTGACCACGTCGGGGTATAAGCGTCTGGGGATGGAATGGTTGAGCCGCTCCGTAGCTTGAGTCTATCATTGTCGTTCTCCTGTTTTTGAAATCACATATGAGCTGTACGCAGATAATTGTGGTTCAAATCAGACATTTGCTTTTTAGTGATAATATCTTTCTTTGTCGCTTGGGACTGGGGGCAGTACATGGGAATTGATTGTATTCGTCAGGTTAGGGTTACACAATTTGTGTGCAGCGTGCACGCATGTATCGATAAAGCTGGCCTCAGAGAGTGACAGAAGTGTTAAGACCACTGGAATTTCACCTTGCGTTTGTCATGATCAGGACCATATCGCTCATTCATTGGCCTTGTGCAGAAGATGAATCGGGTCTTAATGTCCATGACGAGGAAACAAAGGTGAAAACCCAGCTCTGTACTAAAACTGTTTTCTGATTCTTTTACAGAACCTTAATCCCATCCGATTTCATACCCTGCTACCTCTCTGAATAGAATACAGATGTGTCAAATGAACCTCCTTCAGACGACGAACTTGATGAATACTTGGTTGGTAAGAATTTTATTTTCCTTTAATTGCTATTCGAAGGTTTTTTTTTTTTTTTTGATCCAACTTTCTTGCAATCCACTGTGCTTATAATCCATTGTGATGGTAGAAAGATGAGATTTTCATCAACAACTAACTGAGAAGCTCGTTTTTACAATTTAAATTGGAAAGTGCGCTTGCAGCGTAACTTACAAGTGATGAACAATCTCATTGAAAATATGTTCCTTATTTGTACAATTAACACTGAAGATAGCATGAGTTACTCTTTATTAATTTAGCCATTTTGGGACCACCAATCCCGATGTTTTTATAGGATATCGCTTATGTTAGTCACTATATAGCAATTTCAAGTCCATAGTGACTGTACATTTGTTTTTATTTTCATTTCATTCTGTAAGGATGCAGGCAGCACTACGTGCTAACGCAAATTCTCAGACTATACAAAAAATTCTAAAAAATGAACTAAGATATAGTTGTGTGTGCCACATTTGGGTTGAGAAAGGACTATCTGAGAGAGAATAAGTTACATACAAGCTTGTGGATTTAGTGGAGTGTTGTAGTGGGATGGACTGCTTGTCCCCAAATGGATTCATGGCTTGAACATCCCATGTGATGATTTTAACTAGCAGGTAGATCATGTAAACTTCACTATTGGGGACTTATCCTAGGTACTACTTCACGCTTTCAAGTTATATGGACCAAATTCAACAGGTTTTAAAAGTTATTTATCAACAAAATGTTCCAACATATTAATTTTTCACTCTTGGAATTTGATGTCACAGATACCGCAGACAAATTAACCAAAAAAATGGCCAATCATGTAAATTTGCATGATTTTGTTCATCCATTTTCTTCTTTTCCACATGCACTTGTACCCAGTCTTTTGAAATCAAAATTCATAAATTCTTTTGCAAACTAAAATGTGATTTTTTGGAATGCTACCTTAAAATTTATGAATAACAATCTTCATAAGAGACTTAGACCAAGATTCCAAGAGTTCGATTTTGATTCAAAAGAAAAAAGAAAAAAAAGAGGAAAAATATGGAAGAAAAAGAAAAAAGAACCACGAAAGAAAGAAAGAAAAAGAAAAAGAATCCCATCTTCCAAGGAAGTTGCTCTAAATAAAGTGTATGTTTATTCCATCAACATATAGATTGAGGGTGTAGAACTACGAGTCTCCTCGTTGGATTTCAAACGACTCATAAGATGGGTGAAAAATTCCCATGAGCCTCACTTGAATAAAGAACAAGACGTGTGGGACCATAAGGTTCACGTACAAATACAAAACTTGGAAGAAGTCAAAACTAAAGTATTTGGTTTTAGATACGAGTATGAACATATACAAGTAGAAAAAGAAGTGCATCAAGGCAAGAACTTAGGGCTTTGCATTTCCAGGGTTTCATGGTCCCGAAATTTTGTGACAATTTTTGAAATATGAATACAGGTTTCACCATCAATGTATGTTGTGATACCTTACTAATATGATTTTTTCACTTATGAATTTATAGCAGCATACATTTTAACAATTTTGTTGCAGTTAAAAAAATTTGTTAATATATTTGTGAAGATATATTATATTATACCAGTGTGTTGATGACTGAAACCAATGCATGACCAGGCTAAATGTGAAATAAACACTTTCTCCGTATATTTGAATAGATTTGGTATATCAATGGCACTATTTTACAACCTCGCACAAGAGAACTGCATTGAAGTTTCCTAAAATGATGATGATTTTATATGTCTTGGCAAATTTTGCTTCTAAACTGGAAGATCTCTCCACACTCCAATATTATTATTCCAAAATCACATATTTGCACAAGATAAAACAACCTATGATAGTCAAAATAATTGGTGTGCCTTGTTGCCATTGTTGAAGTTTTTTCTAAAATTCCACATAAAGACAAATGTCAAAAATGGATAGTGGAAATGAAATTTTATTTCTTAGACAAAGTATGAATTTGTTATGAATTTTAAAGTGTGTGCTCTCCAATTGGTCGAAAACATTCTCTACACTATCTCCAAATCAAGAAAAAATGTATCTATAAAGGCCATCTAACTCACCTACAATGGTTAGTAAATGTGACAAATCCCAATTGTTTGAACTGTATTCAAAAGTCTGTTTTGATTGAATATGAATAATCACTCCAGTAATTTTCGCTGCAAAGGAACAGTCCTTACTTTTCATGATCACTGCACATGGAGACATTGCGTTCACAAAACATGTGACAACAAGAGCACCGCCAGCATCAAAATGTTGAAAACGCACATTTGCTAGACTCTTCAATCACCTAGATCTTTCATTGTTTTCTAGAGGTTTGAAGAGAAAGTTGACTGATTACACTTCCATCAGAAATTTATTCTAACCCCTATGAATTTTTGAAATAGATGCCAAAAGAATCTAATCTATAAAGTTTTTTTTTTATCTTCCATCATGTCTAAAATAAAGAAGTGATAAAATTGTACGTGAATTGCCATGCATTTATAACCAAATGATTACCAAAAGCCATATTTTAATCATATAAACAACAAAGCAATTGTCTTTACCTTTCTATACATTTATCCTTTAGTTTAACTAAAGATTTCTAGACATTCAAAACTTTCACAACTATGTTTACTCTTTATTATTAAGTATCTTATGCTTCACTAGATTGAAGTCATCAACAATAAGTTTTCTAGGCAGCATAACATATTTACTTTCTGTTACTCTAAATAACAAAACATATGTTAATCCCGGTATGGATACCTAGCAAATCTTGATAATCACTTTTGCAGCAACAATGGCTCCTTGAGCTTTATGTTTAGTCATGGCATATGCCAAAACCAACAAAAATGTAGACTTGAAATATTTTTCTATATAGTTGTAGTTAAACTTTTGTCTTTTTCTCTTTAACTTTCTTTTGTAGCTGGATTCTAACATACCTTTTGTAATTCCTTCAACATTTGTATCTTCCTTAAGATGAATAGCTTCTACTTACTCATTTCAATATTGTTGACTCCTTTTTGAATGTTGATATTGTCCAAAACCATGACGAGCCAACTTAGCGACTTTTTCCAATTAGTTGAATTTAGGGTCATCTATCCAATCAATCAGTTCTTCAATATGGAATGCATTAGAGTCAATGGACACTAAGAATATTTCACTAGGATCTGTGTTGTCTAGTCACTATCTCTGGTGGAATCGATTTTCATAGAAAACTTAGAAATTACGAAGTCTCGACGAGTATTGCTTGGCTTCATTTTTGTGACTTCACATGATGCGCTTCGCTTGAATTTCAAGTGATTAGTTTTTGTTCAATGCTGCTAGATTTGCATATGCTAGTTGTTAGGCTATGTAATAAGAAACCGTATCTCTTTGGTCATTGATTTGCACTTTTTCTGTAGAATCTCCTTGTGTTGTCTCGAAATGACAATTAAGGTGTGCTAACTTATGATACTCTTACCAATAATTAAAATGACTTCTTTTACTTTTGACAATATGGTTGTGGATTCGAGATAAGGATTTAAATAGCGTGTGCCAGTGGTTTTTCTGAAGATGAATTAGCTCCTACCTTGTACCCTATACTTTAGTTTCAACTTTCTCCAAGTTTTGAATTTGTAGGTGAACCTTGGAGGTCCAATAAAAACTTTGCACTTTCTACGGTATTTGTGAACACACTGGTGAAAATAAAAAATATCCGGATGAGTTGCACCTACAATCAAAATATTTAAATTTGTAAGTCTTCATTGTAAGTTAGAATACAATATCGTTAAGGTAGCCGGAAACCTCCGTAGCAAGTGGTAGCAATGCTATAGCAGTGTATACATATGAGCCCAAAAAATGTCTGACTTGACGTGTCTGAGCCATTGCCCAAGCTATTGTTGTTTTCTTTGATGGATAGAAACTCTTTGCTCCTAGACATTTCTTAACCCCTGAAGTTCCTTGACTATGTTTTATCAAAAAATGCTCCAAAACTGCCATTTCCAATGTTAAAAGCATAAATGACTAAAAGATCATTTTTTTCTAATGCTAATTGTAAGATCTTCAAGTAGATTATTTTAATGGAGAGTTCAAAAAAAATTCAATATAATCGACCGTAGAGATTAGAAGATTATAGCAATTAAAATTTAAAAACAAACTTTTTTGACAAGATTTTTGATTAGGTTGACACACTCTAATTTGTTTACTCTTAGGTTTTTTGCATTATGGATTTTGGGGATTTTGATGCATGTCAAAGAAGACTAAGTTAGATAATTTTATTAAAAAAATTACTCTCAAAAGTCAAGTGCAGCATGTTGAAAACAATCTTTTTATTAAGTTGTATACACAAGAATGCTAAATCTTATTTCTTATCTAAAAATTCCATTATTTGATTTAAGTCCCAATCCAAATGGTCAAAGTAAAGGTTGACGTCCATCCTTTCACTAAAAAAAAAAAAAAAAAAAACAAAACCTAAAATAATATTTTTTTAACTTTTAGGAAGGAAAGAAGAAGTTTTTTTAGAACACTACCCGAAACGGTGAGGAAACTTTGATATTTTGTGGAGTGAACATTATGCACTCAAAGTCATTTTTTTTTTTTTTTTGAAACTTCAAAGATGACATCATGAAGTATTTATAGAAATATTTTCAGAGATAATTGATGTATTTAGCATGGCTGGCAGCTTTTCCCACTTTGGGTACCATAACTATTTTCATAAATGTCCAATCGAAAAGAAAAAAGATTCCCTCAGAGTTCTTGTTATGGCGTACATTCACAAAAAAATTCAAAAAATCTCGACTTTAATTGAAGCCACTGGTACATGCCCGAATTTTAAAAAAGTCCATTCTAGGACAATTGTCCTTTAAGGGTTAACCAACCGTTCCTTTCGTCCTTGAGGCATCTTCGCAGCGCTTTGTCAAATGCAACATGTTCTCTGATGTAGTTGGGTGAAGAAGCTGCTCATTTCGTATCAATCTAGTCTTCAAAAGTAATTATTACAATCCATGATTGGGCACAAACTAACATTCTGAGTTCAATTGAATTCAACCTCCTACATCAAGATTTACACTTAAATAAATTAATGTCAAAACCAACATAGACTTATAAAATACAGGGCTAGCGCACTCACACAACGTGTCACATCTACACATGTGCATGTATAAAAATATAAGCGTATACGAGGATAAAAGATGGTCGTAATCATTGAAGCCACTGAAAGACGAAGGCATTGACATACTTCTATGACCAACTACAATAACAACTTGAAGGACGTTGTATTTACTATGTACCAAAGTACAAACCAAAGAGTAGCACATGTTCCTCTTATTTTTGAGTACATACAATAACATGCTCTGAAATTCTACATACCTTTTTCAAAACAAAAACAGAGAGTTCTTTGAACCCCTTAGTTTCCGACTAAGTTTGAAGTTAGACAGCAACATCCCAAAACATAGACAAGCCTATTTAGTGACCCCGCAACAATACTCTGTTGGAGAATGAAAACACAAAATAAGTAATAAGTAAAACCAACCAACATCTATAGTTGCCTACAAGAAAGATGAGGATAAATGCTTTTGCCAAAATCTAATTATAATAAATAAATATCTATTTTACAAAATTATTTGCATAATAACTTTTCATTGGATTCTTCATTGAGGAAAACTTTGTTACTCAATGGAGTGATTTTTAATGCAAAAGATGTGTGTATGTATGTTCCTTACATTTCTTTGCAATCAAACTTTAAAAAGTCATCACCAGAAATTAGAATTTCACTTTTTTGAAATTGAAACTTGGTACTCTTGAGTGAGATTGGCTAAGAATTGAGTGATAATTTTGCAAGATAACATGGACCAATTTTATTGTATGTTATTTACAAATATTTGAATGCATCAAAAAGCATCACTCATCAGTTTAGACTCCAGAGCCTCCTTGCAGCCCTAGTCCTTGCACAATAATTAAAATGACTTTTTAAATTAAAATTAGCTTTTGCTTGAAAACAAAAGTGTTGGAAGAAGCTGCCAAGCACGAGGGGAGGTGGTGGAAATTCCAACAACTTGAATCTAGAAGATTTTGCCACGTTGGAGTTCGATCTCGCGACCTCCAGGCCCGCAACCAGGCTCTCTAACACTGATCCACCAGTTACAGTATTGGTCAACCAGTGAAGACTGCTGTGAGAACGTGGGATCGTCGTTGCGGTCTTAGGGAGCGTCTGCGCTCCCAATGTTGGGAGCGTAGGCGCTTCTTTAAGGTCCCATAAAAACTATAAATTTTAAATTTGTGCCAATAGCTGTTATATAAATTTGAGGGTGGCCCATCAGAATTTTACCATTATGTGTCTTACTCCCTGCGTGGTTGCATGTACTTTTATAACCATGGTTCTCAATACTCCATTAAGTGTGTTTTCTTCATAGATATTTTACCACAAAAGTAAATGAGAAGTTAAAAGTAATATTCTTGCTTACAATTTTTACGTATTCGTCTTCATATCCATCATCCTTCCATCCACCAACGGGGTGGGCCTGCCCCACAAGAGGCTAGTTATATAGTTTTCAATATATATTGGACCAAATTGGCAGAAAAATTAATTCCAATGCACTTCAAATTGTATCATTTAGACATCATGTGAACAAGTTATGAATTTTGGAAGAGCTTATCATAAATATACCTAATATGGACCCAAGGTCTAATCTTTACATGCAATACATCCTTAGAATCATATCTATTCACTTTCCTAGATTTTCCAAGATTTTAGAAGAAACACTTATGAATACAAGGACACTTGTAGGTGTTAGTAAAGGACGCTTACGTTATAGTTCTTAGGCAATAATGAAGGAATAGTAAAGGAACATTGAAAAACTTTAAAGCGGAAGTTTGGATTGCATTGCCGAAGTTACTTAGGGTTACTCTATACAGAGGTCAAAAAAAGCTTGACTACTCCTATGATTAGAAGAGAACTTCAAGAGAGGTGGAGAGCCCTCACAGTATTAGGGTAGGATTAGGGTTAGAAATTATTCAGGCCCATCCCCACTTTATATATTTGTACCCGGTTTAACAGAACGGTAACTTAGAAATATACTGGGAAATCAAAACGAACACAATGGGAACACTCACGAGGTCACAGCTGGAACATCACGGGTACTGAACAAGAACCCTAAAAGAGAAAGAAAGCAACAGTGCTCACCCGAGAAATCTTTTATACGGGCCAGCTATCCCGATGGAAACTTCGGATGGAAGCAGTCGCAAGATGGTTCGTAACCCATTCGCCCCAAGCCTGAAATAATAAACCAGAACTCACGCAGAATCGCAGCGAGCCTCCAGCATAGACATTCGAAGTTTGCTCTGGTTTGGCCATGCTGAGGCGTAAGTTTAGTTCACCCTCGTTCGGGCCTCAACACGAATGCACAGACGGGTGCTGCGACGACGTTCGAAAGAGAAAAAGAGCATACGGTGCTTAATTGAGTGTGTACGGTTTCAGTTTGTGGGGGTGGAGAAGAGGGGAAAGAGACGAGAAGAGCTTTTAAAAGAGCCTGGAGGGAGGGAATTTCGTGGAGTAGCGGAGGGGGTTTGACCTCTTTGAGGTGGGGTTTGTAGATTAGGGTGTGCTGAGAGGGGAGTTTGCGGGAGGGGAGGAGAGAGGGGAGGCAAGATGTTCGGGGGTGATGAGGAGTACGATGAGGAGGAGGAGGAGATAACGCAGGAGGATGCGTGGGCGGTTATCAGTGCCTACTTCGAGGAGAAGGGGTTGGTGCGGCAGCAGCTGGATTCTTTCGATGAGTTCATTCAGAACACCATGCAAGAAATCGTGGACGAGTCCTCGGACATCGAGATTCGCCCTGAGTCGCAGCACAACCCCGGCCGGAACGCGGAGATTGGTGATGTATGGGGTTCTTCGTTTATGCCTCTCTGTGTGTGCGCTCCGGTTGGTAGATTAGGTTATGTTGACTGAGTGTCGAGGATGAGTTGAGAGGACGAATTTACGGCGTTCGAGCCTGTTCTGTGAGTTGAACGTATTTTGAACATGTCGGAGTGGGTGTTGATATGTTGATCAAATTTATTAGGATTGAGAATCCTGTAGCCCGTTGTTCCATGATCTGACCTAGTCGCTGTTACCCTGGAACCTCTTTGACTATCTCTTCCTGGCAGTCATTCCAATGCGTATGGTTCTTGGATTGCTTATTTGATAAGCTAGCGGAGCTGGAGTTGAGCTTTAGCTATTTAGAGGCGTGGCATTTATGTATTCACGAGAGTTTTCATTGTTTTGTCATTCAAATGCTCTGTATTGACAGCAATATGGTGTATCCTGTCGTAGGTTACGTACAAGATCAATTTTGGCCAAATTTATCTCAGTAAACCTATGATGACTGAAGCTGATGGAGAAACAGCCACTCTTTGGCCAAAAGCTGCCAGACTCCGGAATCTGACATACTCTGCACCACTGTACGTCGATGTGACCAAGTTCGTCACAAGGAAGACCGAAGATGGAGAGGAGGAGACTGAACAGGAGGATTTGTCTAAAGTTTACATTGGCAAAGTTCCCATTATGCTTCGGTCTCGTTATTGTACTTTGTTCGAGAACTCAGACAAAGATCTTACTGAGCTCGGGGAGTGTCCTTATGATCAAGGGGGTTACTTTATTATCAACGGCAGTGAGAAGGTACTTATTGCCCAGGAGAAAATGAGTACGAATCATGTGTACGTTTTCAAGAAGAGGCAGCCAAATAAGTATTGCTATGTGGCTGAAGTGCGCTCTATGGCTGAGAGCCAGAACAGGCCCCCGAGTGGTATGTTTGTTCGAATGCTCTCTCGAGCTGGTGCGAAGGGGGGCTCTTCGGGGCAATATATCCGTGCAACTTTACCCTACATTCGCACGGAAATTCCTATCATCGTGGTTTTTCGAGCATTGGGTTTTGTGGCAGATAAAGATATTTTGGAACATATTTGTTATGACTTCAGCGACACTGCTATGATGGAGTTGCTGAGGCCTTCTTTGGAAGAAGCTTTTGTGATTCAGAATCAACAGGTAGCGCTCGATTACATTGGCAAGCGTGGTTCTACTGTTGGAGTAACAAGAGAAAAACGTATTAAGTATGCGAAGGAGATTCTGCAGAAGGAAATGCTTCCTCATGTGGGTGTTGGAGAGTTTTGCGAAACGAAGAAGGCTTACTTTTTCGGGTACATTATCCACCGGTTGCTACTCTGTGCGATAGGTGGTGCAGAAGACGACCGTGATCATTATGGCAATAAGCGTCTGGATCTTGCAGGGCCCCTTCTGGGTGGTCTCTTTCGCATGCTCTTTCGGAAGCTTACTAAGGATGTCCGTGGCTACTTGCAAAAGTGCGTGGACAACGGGAAGGAGATCAATCTTGCCTATGCAGTGAAGGCAAAGACCATTACTAGTGGCTTGAAGTACTCTCTGGCGACAGGGAACTGGGGTCAAGCAAATACTGCAGGTGTAAGAGCAGGCGTATCGCAAGTGCTGAATCGTTTGACCTATGCTTCTACTCTATCACATTTGCGCAGGCTCAATTCTCCCATTGGCCGTGAAGGCAAGCTTGCAAAGCCCAGGCAGCTTCACAACTCTCATTGGGGTATGATGTGCCCAGCAGAGACTCCTGAAGGCCAGGCTTGCGGGCTTGTAAAGAATTTGGCTCTGATGGCATATATCACTGTTGGCTCAGCTGCCAATCCAATCCTGGAGTTTTTGGAGGAATGGAGTACTGAGAATTTTGAGGAGATCTCCCCGGCTGTAATTCCCAACTCCACCAAGATTTTTGTGAATGGGCTCTGGGTGGGAATTCATCGTAATCCTGAGCTGCTTGTGCGTACACTACGTCAGCTTCGACGACAGGTTTGATTCTGTGTAAATGTTGCTCTCTGGGCTGCTTATCGTAATCCAGGTTGACTGGGGAGTTTGGTTTAGTGCTTTGGTGCAGTCATGATGAAGCCTCACGTATCATGTTGCCAGGTCGACGTGAACACCGAAGTTGGAGTGGTACGAGACATCCGGTTGAAAGAGTTAAGGCTATACACAGATTACGGACGCTGCAGTCGTCCTCTCTTCATTGTGGAGAAGCAGCGCTTGCTCATCAAGAAGCAAGATGTTCGAGCGTTGCAAATGAAGGTAAGGAATATATTGTTTAAGGAACCGTGCGTCTATACTTACTAGTATCTCCTTTTTTAAGATATCTCCTTTTTTAAAAGACGTAATTGGGAACTGGCAAAATATGGCAGGAAACGTCCGAGAATGGCTGGTATGATCTTGTGTCGAAGGGGTTTATCGAGTACGTTGATACTGAAGAGGAGGAGACGACCATGATTTCCATGACAATTGCGGTACGATCCATTAATACAGACTGACCTTGTGTTGTTAGTTTTTGCGGGGTTTCTTGGTGTCATCGATTTCTTACCACGCAATATTTTGGTGACTCGTGAGACCACGAGTGCCAAATGCATCTATTCACTGATGATATTTGCACCAGGATCTTGTCAATGCCCGCAACAATCCAGACGAGGCCTACTCTGACACATACACGCATTGTGAGATTCATCCGTCCATGATCCTTGGGGTCTGTGGCTCCATCATTCCCTTTCCTGATCATAATCAGGTGTGACATTTTTACGGAGATCCAACTGAATCAAATCAGGAAGCTCATTTTGTATTTATGTTTGTATTCTTAAACAATTTTTGGATTCTATATCTGGACTATGTAGTGATTGGTTTGAATATTGTATGTTAATTGTTAACGCATGACATTAGTTCCATGATATGATATAAGCCTGACGCATTGTGTTTTTATGCAGTCACCACGTAACACCTATCAGTCTGCTATGGGCAAGCAGGCCATGGGAATTTACGTCACGAACTACCAACTTCGTATGGTACGTATTGTTTAGATTATTATGTCAGGCGTTCATTTAAAGCATTCGATTATGATACTATCTTATATGTTAAGAACTGTAATAGTTCATATCCATGATTTCACTTACAGCCATTGGTCTCGATCTAAAGAATATTCTGATGGTGAAAAGCTAATCGGACCCTAACACAATTGGTGGTAAATTTAGGACACGCTGGCTTACGTGCTGTACTATCCTCAAAAGCCTTTAGTGACCACTCGAGCTATGGAACACTTGCATTTTCGGCAGCTTCCTGCGGGCATCGTAAGCTGTTTCTCTTTTTCGTTGTTGCAATCATTTTAAAATGAATTCTATTCATAATCCCAAATACGGTTTGTGGAGTATTGCTTTTAATGGCTACTCTTTTTTTGTTGTTCTGCAGAATGCTATAGTAGCTATTGCTTGCTACTCCGGTTACAACCAAGAGGATTCTGTCATTATGAATCAGTCTTCCATTGATCGGGGTTTCTTCCGCTCCATCTTTTACAGATCTTACAGGTAAGAGTTTGATCTTGAGTTTGTGACTTTATTTGCAAACTTTACGCAATTGCGTGAATTGGTTTGGTGTTGTTAGTATGCAAAAGCCATAAGGTCACATTCTCTTGTTGTGCTTCTATTACAGAGATGAGGAGAAGAAGCAAGGTACTCTAATCAAGGAAGAATTTGAGAGACCGAACAGAGAGAACACCACTGTAAGTTGTGACGGGGTAGTCGGACTGCTTTTCCTCTGATTATAAGCTTGCTCGACCCTTTTGAAGCCTTTGAAGTTATTGTCAAAATTGTGTTTTAAGGAATTTATCTATTATTTTAAAATTCTTTTAATTTAATAAAATTGGTGACTTTCTATGGTGCTGTTTGGATAATACCGAAACTACGAATTTATGCCCCACAGGGTATGCGGCATGGTTCGTATGACAAGCTTGATGATGATGGCCTTGCCCCACCTGTAAGTTTTTGTGACCTTCAACTCTGATGCTTTGTTTGTCGTTTCCTGTTCCTCTTTTGCTCGTGCTGATACCTCGCCGATGCTTCGGCTAGCGGTAGCTCAGCAGGGCTTTCTTTTATGAATCTAAAAATTAGATAATTGTCTTGTTCATTATACTTGGCAGTAGTAGCATGGTGTCTAAAGATGAGATTTTCTCTTGTGCAGGGCACTCGAGTGTCAGGTGAAGATGTTATCATTGGCAAAACTACGCCTCTGCCACAGGATGACAATGCCAGCCAAGCGCAGCGCTACACGAAGCGGGACCAGAGTACTTGCTTGCGTCATAGTGAAAGTGGTATGATTGATCAGGTCTTATTAACGACCAATGCTGACGGCTTGCGGTTTGTTAAGATCAGAGTCCGGTCTATCCGGATTCCTCAAATTGGAGACAAGTTCAGTAGTAGGCATGGACAAAAAGGAACTGTCGGAATGACTTACACGCAGGAAGACATGCCTTGGACACAAGAGGGAATTACACCCGATATCATCGTGAACCCCCATGCTATCCCATCTCGTATGACCATTGGTCAGCTCATTGAGTGTATCATGGGCAAAGTGGCTGCCCATATGGGTAAGGAAGGAGATGCTACACCGTTCACTGATGTCACTGTAAGTTCCTGCGCTTCCAAGTAATTCACGCAAATAAGATGACTGATTTACCAAGAGATACTTTGTTTGGAAGTTTACTGTGTTATCTGTGAGAGCTTTTCTTGGTTCCTAGTTTTTGTTTTGTGGTTATTGTGATGACTCTTAGTGTTCTCTTTGGCTAATTGACCTATTTGTCGGGTTCTGTAGGTCGATAACATCAGTAAAGCTCTGCATAAGTGTGGCTATCAAATGAGGGGTTTTGAAGTGATGTATAATGGGCACACTGGCCGAAGGCTCACTGCGCACATCTTTTTGGGTCCTACATATTATCAGCGGCTTAAGCATATGGTTGATGATAAGATTCATTCAAGAGGTCGAGGTCCTGTGCAAATCTTGACACGTCAGCCTGCCGAAGGTCGATCAAGAGATGGAGGTTTGCGATTCGGAGAAATGGAAAGAGACTGCATGATTGCTCATGGTGCAGCTCACTTTTTGAAGGAACGCTTGTTCGATCAGAGCGATGCCTATCGGGTTCACGTTTGTGAGCATTGTGGACTGATTGCCATCGCTAATTTGAAAAAGAATACTTATGAATGTCGAGGCTGTAAAAACAACACCGATATTGTACAGGTGAGTGTTCTTTTCCCGTTCTCCTAACAGCAAGTTAAATTTATTGGGTTCTGACTAGTCTATTGTTGCATTGGATCTCTATTCTGAATTGCCTCTGTTCTGAGAATGTGGCAGGTGCACATCCCATATGCATGCAAGCTTCTCTTCCAGGAGTTGATGTCCATGGCAATTGCTCCCCGTATGTTTACGAAGGAATTGAAGATGAGAAGTGAACACGCGAAAAAGGCTGCTGCCTGATATTTTTGAGCAGTGTGCTTTTGTACTGTACAGCAGAGATAATCGTAGATTGTTAGATTTAGGAAGTCTTTTTGAAATGTCAGAGTTCGTTATCCTGGGCGAGCTAGGGATTATCCTGAATCGGTGCATCTTCTGCAGGCTTACAATTTACATTGTAAAGTTTAGGGCCATTTTTTTGGTGGAGTATTGGTTAAAGTTTGGTAGGTCAGATGCTGTTGGCAATGACAAAGAAGTAGCAAGCTGACTCTCGTCTTACCTAGTGTTGCTGCTAATTATTTAGTGAAAAATCAAAAAAACAAACCTATAACATCTGCGAAATATAAGAAAAAGATCTTACAATCGAGTGCTAGTTACAGTACTGAATTTTTTCACATATGTGTCCCCATCAGCTATTCCTTTGCAACTCGATTGGCAATTCACTCTTCAGAAAGTTCCAAGCAACCCTAGGCCCAAGGGGTAACCTTTTTTGCGTTTTCACTCAACTTCAATTCCTTTGTAACATACAGGAAGCAATTGCTTATACATTGAAGCATTGTTATACATTGAACAGTTCTGATTTGCAACACACCCTTGGTCTGTTACTACTTGACAGGAAATGGCTCGATCGTCTCCTTCAGTGCGGGATAGCGAACGCTTTGTCCAATGGAACGACTCCGTTGCTGAAGACATCGACATTACAAACCGCATTGGCCCCAACTCTACTATAATTGGAAAAAAAAAAACCTAAAGGAAATCAGAAATCTTTCGTATCATCGCGATCTACAACTGGAGTTGCAGACAAAGGCCATAGAGAAGGATCTGCTGTAGGGCCGGGTGACAGAAGGATGTTGACAGCGGTGCTTACAACACCTCCACCACCTCATGTCAAACGGCCTCAACAAAAGCCGGACATACGGTCATCCTCAGACACTCCGGAAAGTACTCCATCACATGGACGAGTTCAAACTCCAACCACTCCATCGCGTGGACCAGTTCAAACTCCAGGAGAGAGCGACTCTGAAGAACATGGTGATGACTTCGTTTCGCCACCACGTTCCAGGGGAGAACACCAAGGTGAGATTCAAAACTATATTGGTTGCTCCCAGTATTGATGAGCAACAGATTGTGATGCTCATATTACGCCACAGCTGAATGTTGTTTAAGATTCCAAATTGAATGAGTGAAATATTCATGCCCTATGTAAAACTAGCATGAATTGTGAATACAATAAACACTTTTAGGTAGAGCTATTCCCCCAGCCTTCGATGTATACGATTTATGTTATAGGTGCTCTGACATAGGGAGTTTTTGAGACATTAGCCCCCAGGGCTAAACTGTGGGGGGTCTAATTGGTGGCAATTTAGCCCTGGTTAACCCCTAAAGCATCAACTCAACAATTTTGGTATGATTTAAGGTCCGGTCAGGCTCCCTATGAGTCAAATATTATCGGATGTGGCTGTAACTTTGGCATAGCATGGGAAATTGTCATATCTTTCTAGCAAGACCAAATTTTACTTCCGTTGGGCTTGCAGTTAAGAAATAATTCGTGTTTAAAGATCAAAATTCAATTCAGGGCAGCTCGGGCAAGTTTGTGGTCGATATGAGTGGTGTACCAAATCTGTGAAAGTCTATAGTGACTTCCAAATGATCCTTTCTGAAATCGTTTCACAATTTTTTTTTAAACTTGATTTTGAAAAATCCAACCGTAGGATCTTGTTCAGAGCCATCCAATTAGTCTACGCTCCAAGTTTAGTAAATTTTGACCGTATAGATCTTGAGATATACTCAGTCAAAGTTTCAAGTTTTATAAAAACTGTCAAGACAGATCAACAGTGATTGGGTCACCTTGGTCACCCATTTTTCCTTCACCATTTTCTCCTCCTAAACCACTATATATGCTTTAAAATTCATATCTATTTTGGATTTATTTATTTTTTGGATTTCTTTCCTCTAAAATTTCTTTTCCATACAAATGCATGTATACACCATTTGGATTCCCCAAAATTGATGATCTTCTTAGGCATTTGTAGTGTGGAAAAAGAGGTGGTGTATATGCATATCATTTGACTCTCGTCACTAGAAATGTGGTTTTCCAATGCTTCTGTGTGTTGTATTGTCTTCAATTTTTTTGAGCATACTCCCAACTCACTTTAGAATCCAAAACTGAAGAGCCTCCAACCACACAATCTCAAAAAATTGGTTGTTTCACTCTCCAAAGGGTGGCTGTCACTGCCGGGCAGTATCCAAAAAAACTTATCTGTCAAGTTCAAACCTTATGATCTTTGAAATGGTGAGGAGTTACAGTCTAAAATTTTGTGTACACATACATGTAGAAGTTAGGTACTAGATCCTACGGTTAGATTCTCCTAAATACGTTCAAGTTTTCATAATTCTACCTTGAACTAAAACAAGGCAGATTTGTGACAGAATTTGGGATTTTATGGCCAAATGCTTTAGGGGGTAACCCCTTAACGATGCAGCAACCGTTTTTGGCCTGCGGTGCAGGGAAATCGTCAGATTAGGGTAGGGAGAACTGCATATTGGCATGTGTTCCGAACTAGTGAAATATGGGCACTTGAGTTGTTGACATTGTCGAATTTATATTACAAATTTGCGATCAAATCCAAGTAATCTGCGACCGATTGTATCCCGGAATCCGTGTATTTCGGAGAGGTTTAGTACTCTGCGATGGTGGACGGGGTCGGGGACACGTAACGGGTGCGGAAATTTAGGGTGACAGTTGATTACCTGGAGAGCAGATCAAGGTCGTTGCAGGTACGCACTTGTGTGAAAGCCGAGACTCTCTAGGATTCCCGTCCCTCATATCTCAGCCTCCACTCTCACCACTCCGGCTTCACGGCACCTGTATTTTTTTTATGGTTTCAGGGTTTGCGTCCGTTCCATCATGAATTGGAGAGATGGCGTGCGGAGGCGGCGGAATGGCGTGAGGAGACGGCGGGGCGATTGTGACAAGCAGGAACTTCTGGTACTGAATTTGAGGAGGTTTGGGGGGGAAATGGAGCTGGGGTTTCAATACAAGAGGCGGTGGAGGCGGGCAATAGTTCTCCAATGCAGTAAGAGGTATATTGTCAAGTGTAGCATTCCATTACAGAACCTTGGTGTGAAGGGTGACGAATGCGGATGGGAGGTAGCGGCGCAGGGAATTGTGAACAGCGCGTATCAGCGGAGGGCGAATTGTACATTTGGTTTAGGGAGCAGGGCATCTTGGAGGGTGGAGCGTCTCGGGCGCTGCAGCTGCTGGACGCAGACACACTTCTCCGCGAGCCCCGACCGAGCAGGTGGAACCGGAGAGGCGATTTTGGAGTCCAGGAACGGTGCAGGTACCTGTGGTACAGGCACGCGGCGAGGATTTTAGGGTGGGGAGAGCGAAAGCAGTTTCCACAGCGTGTGACGCACATTCTGCGAACTCACATCTTCCCGAGTGCGAGTGGGAGAAATGAAGCGTCTGGCGAGAATGAAGAAGGGAGGGTCGCAGCCAACGCAGCTTCCTCATGAGAGACCTACGCTGCCAGCGATTCCCAATCCAGAGGTGAGTAACTGAACGGTTTTGCAATGCATATGTGAGAGCTCATGTGGGCATGGGTTTAGGGTTTTCAACTCATAATTCACAGTTTCCAAGGAGATGATTTAAGCATTCAATATATGTGAAGCACAATTCGTATTGAGCCCCGACAGTGGAACCTGTTTGTATTGATTCTTTGGGGAAGGCAACCAGGAACACCTCATGGGCTTAGGGTTGCAGCATTCTTAGTTGAACATGTAATGCTAAGTCGGATTTCCTGATTGCACATGTGGGCATACGTTTGCAGGACTCCTTCGATCTCACACAGCGACTCGTCCAGACAGCGCCGGAGAGTAGGGATCCGGCCCCGAAGGAGCGAAAACCAAGGAAGCCCAGAGCAAAGAAAGTGGTGAGTTTGTGTATGCTGTACCCCTATTTTCACCTTTGTTATTACCCAAAAGAATATGGGACATAGGGATCGTCTTGGTCAATTCAGCAGCGGATTGAGAGTGGTTGCTATCTTTGACGCAGGTGGAACTTGCTGCGTCGGGCGTACAACCCGATGTTGGGAAGGAGAACTTGGAGCCTGTTCCAACACCAAGGGCACCGAGGAAACCACGAGCGAGGAAGGTGAGGTTCAATACTCTGTTGCAAATGTGTTTTGATGGTTCAGGGTGCTGGACGGAGGTCGAGGGTTCGATTTGACAGTGGCTGATAAAACGCAGGTGCAACCGGATGCTTCACAAAGCAATGTTGGGAAGGAAAACAACAACCCTGCTCCAAAACGTAGAGCACCGAGGAAACCACCAGCAAAGAAGGTGACTTTCAAAACTCGTTCACTGTGTTTTGATGCTTGTCATGGTACTTGTGGTGGACAGTAGGAGATGAGGTCATTTCATGTGAAGGGGATGTTATTGATGTTAGGATAATTGAGGTTTGCGTACGGCTGAGACATGAGAGGGTCTTCGCAGGTTCTCCTACCGTCGACAACCACCAACCAAGATGAAATACAGGAGGTCGACCTTGCTGCCGTCACTCAGGTGCCGAGTACGGGAGTGGGAGGGGGGTTGAAGCAACCACAAAAGCCCAGGGTGGTGAAGACAGCTACGTTGGGAGGGGAATGTACTCCGAAGGCCGTCCGGAAGCCGAGAGCGAAGAAGGCGACGCTCGAACAGTATTTCATTACCGACCTCTCGGAACAGACTCCGATGCCCGAGAGCGAGACGCCAAACGCATTCGGCCCGCCTCCACCAGAGTCGACACCGGCGTCAAGACGTAAGCACCCCAAACAGCGTAGGTTCGAGCAATCAATCTGCATTTATAGGGTTAGGAATTGAGTATCACTGCTGTGATTGTCAAAATGGTATTGATTTGTGTAACACAACATCCTGTTCCTGCTTTGTTTTGAGAATTCATCCCGTTTGTCGTTGTAATCCATATTGAAAGGAGTGCAAGGGATCTGTTTTACATTTTTAGTGCTACATTGGCTCTAATTTGGTGTGCCTCTCTCTTACGATATCTGTGCTATTCATCCTGCCAATGTGTGCAGGTCGGCAGGAGAAAGAGAAGAAGGAGAAGGCGGCCGAAGAGAAGAAGGAGAAGGCGACCAAAGAGGAGAAAGGGAAGGTTGATCGCGACAAGAGACGGAAACCACATGCGTGGCTACCCCCAACCATTGTGCCGAACATCACCGATGGAGTGCGTACGAGGTCAGTAGCAGCACAGATCGAGGAGTACGATAGGCAACGGGAGAACGACGACCTCATCTGCGAGGTCCTAGCTGATTTTGGACGCGAAGAAGATTTGGAGAATCAAGTGGCACCAGAATCGCAACATAGCCTCTACAGTTTTAAGACCTGCAATCTGAATCTGTGGGAGTCGGTATTTTGGGACAACACATGGAGGACAGCGGCTCCCATCCGGAAGCACTTTGGGTTTGGAGCCACACACCCTGGAGGCGCATATGAGAAGCCGGTTCTCGTGCCTGTGGAGGCCATGCCGGAGCGCTTCCACAGGGTTTACCAGGAATAGAGTTCGGAGAAGTCAGGCCGGGCAGTCCTGGTCCCGAACCGATTCCTCGCGGAGGGATCGTTCCACACCGGGGACACTCCTTCCTGGACACAGGGGGACGTGATTGGAGAGGATGTGCACGCGCTGACCGGGGAGAAGATGGTGGTTTGCGACCTCGGGGGACATGACAGCGAGCGACATTTCAAGGAAGAGCAGGTTCGACTTGCTCTTGGTCCAGACATCCGGGCGCGTGGGAGCGAAGGGGGCCACGGCTATGGCTGGTGGAAGAGGCAGCATTGCTTCTCTTCACAGCAGCCCGTGATGTTCCCGGAGATTATGGACTCGTACCCTGGGGGTTCAGGGGAAGAAGCGGGGGGAGGGATTGGTGGGGGAACAGCAGGAGGGAGTGTCAGCGGGGCGAGGACTGAAGAGCAGCCAGGCCGAACAAAGCACGTCGCTGAAAATGAGGACGAAGGAAGACAGGCCGCGCAAGCACTGGGGAGCTTCATTGCGGACTATGATGCGCCATCGGATACGGAAGGAATCGACGGCATCCAAGACTCCACCGCACGAATGACTTTTCCAAAGGTAAGCGTTGTCCTTCCAGAGTATATCCTGTGTCCGGGTTCCCCGGTTGCAGAAGGCAAAAAGAAGAAGAGGAAGAAATCGAGCATGCCTGAGCCCGATCCAGACTCTAGCGAAGACGAGTGGCTTCCGGAGTTTCTGGATACCATTGAGAGTGAACACTCTGACTTCGACTGCCACGAAGAAGAGCCAGGTGTGGATCCTGCACCGGGGCTAGAGACATGGTGCATGCGGCCAGAGAGCTTCAGTCCAGGACATCTCGAGCCACACCAACTCCAACATTACTATAGGATGGAGTCATGGAACTCAGACAGCGTGGATTTTGTGAGGAGCAGAGAGAATTTCACGGGACCCCGACCAGGATTGAAGTGCCCCCGACCCCTTGGTGTTCCCCTGCCGCATACAGTCTTTGAACTCTACTAGAGTGATGCCGTCATTGACAGGATCGTAGAAGAAACAAATCGCTATGCAGCATCGTTGCTGCCATGTCAGGAGAATGAGGTGCCCCAGACAAAAGGAGGTCGACGTTGGAGGGATGTAGATAGGGCGGATATTCGGGGCTGGTTAGGAATTTGCATCCTTATGGGATGCAAGCGCCTTCCCAGTGTGAGGCAATACTGGATGCGGAGTCAGCCCTTCGTCTACTGTGAGCTGATCTCTTCTATTATGAGCTTAGGGAGGTGGGTGGATATTCTGAGGTGCCTTCACTTGGTTGACAATGCTACTGTGGTGAGGGATGTGAAAAATCCTAAGCTTGACAGAATTGCGAAGACTAGGTGGCTGGTGGAGATGTTCAATACGGTTTCCAAGGAGATATACAACTTGGACAGGGAGATTACGGTAGATGAGTGTGTGATTCCCTACAAAGGGAGATACTGCTTTATTAGGCAGTTCATGCCTGACAAGCCAGTCAGATTTGGTATAAAATGCTGGTTGTTGGCAAGTTCGAAGTCCAGGTTTGTGTGGCAGATGGAGGTTTACTTCGGGGAGGGGACCGGATTGGGGCCTCATGGTCTTGGATACCATGTCGTTGAGAGGCTGGTGAAGGGCTTAGAGAACAGGGGACACGTCTTGGTGATTGACAACTTCTTCGCGAGTGTTAACCTGTTCCACGAACTCATGTGCCAAGGGATTTGGGCGACGGGGACAGTGCGCAAGAATAGCAAGAACCTTCCGAGAGGCCTGTGGCGAAAAGAAGACCCTGATGTGCGCGGTTCAATGCTCTTCAGGACCCACGTCCACAGGCAGATGGGCGTGGTGTCCTGGCAGGATAAGCAACTTGTGACTTTGCTTAGTACCGCGGCCCCACCGTGGGCACCCAATACGAAGGTTCTACGTCGGATCTCGGGAATGACAGGCCAACTCATAGTTCCGTCCTCACCGATGCTCACTCAATATGTAGAATACATGCGCGGCGTGGACGTCGCTGAACAATTGCGAGCGAGTTACTCTTCACAGCTTCGGTGTCACAAATGGTGGCTCAAAATTTTCTATCTGATAGTCGATCAGACCATGGTGAATGCATATGTCACCTGGAAGAAAGACGTGGAGGACTTGGGGTTGCCGAGCAGTACCCACCTTGCCTTCAAGATAACGGTGGGGAAGTACCTCGCTGAGGGAGCAATTGCAGCACGACGTCGGCTCCATGACCCCCCTATGCATCCACCAAGACGGCCTGCAGCAGTGCACACCCTCTTTCGCTCAGAATTCAGACGGAAGTGCGTAATTTGCGGACGGGTGCAGAGGTGGTTCTGTCGACAGTGTGGGAACAAGTGGGTCTGCCACGGAGAGTGCTACCAGGAACTACATGCGAGGCTATGATAGATGCCTCTGAATCCATCTGAACATGGGAGTTGGGCTTTTCCTCGCAGGTTGGGAACACGAAAAGTCGCTGGACCGTCTCCAAGTGGGACTTCAACTTGGCAAGGAACGCGGCTACAAAGACAGGGGGTCCCTTGCCTGCATTGAGGAAGCGCCGTCAGTCCCTGTGAACCAATGTCAAGGTTCTCGGTGTAGAGCCAAAACAGGGGATTCTCTTCAGAAATTTTCATGCAACTTAGCCATGGGGAATTTTGGACATGGTAAACAGTCATCTACGCTGACAATGGGAGGGCTGGGGAGAACTAAAGGACCCTTGCTGTGCTTGTAAATGCCTAACGTTGTGTCCGTCTGGTCTTTTTTATTACGCTGACTTGGTATAGGTGATGTGCAATTTTGAAACGCCGATCCAGTGTTCGACGTGACTTCGTGGCCCTGCCTCTGAATGCATATGTGGCAGGGTTAATGTACTTGGCTTGCCACGGCTATGGCCAGTGAAGTCATCCACTGCCATTCATGGACCCTGTTTTCTTGCGTAATTTGTCATGGTGTACCGTCTAATTAGAATTGGTCGGAATTCCGACTTTGTATGCCCACGGTGGACTGGGACGTGGAGTTGCGGTTTGGGATTCTGTGCAGATTGGACCATAACCCCTTAACAACCGATGTCGTGGAACTGCTTCCGTGTTCACTTGAGGTTTCTGTTGGAGATTGAGTCGGAATTGGAGGCGTTTCTTGCTTCGGTGTTCATTTACGGGATGCCATGCGCAAGGTGTTTGGAGGTGCGTGTTCCATGGGAGGTGTGTTCGATCGCGCCGGTTTTTTTTTGATAAGGCTTGTTTGAGAGTTAGAGGATGCTTGTAGTGGTGTACTGTTTGGAGGTGTGTCAGTTTCTCTTCCTGAGGTGTAGCTTTCGTTTGCTGCAGATTTCGTTGCTGGTTTTGATTATGTTGTGTTTCGAGAATTGGTTCATGACGGGATTTTTTCCGGTCTTTCACTACCTCTGTGGCAGCCCCTTCTGCGCAACCTGTTTGGAGATGCTCTGCACGAACTGTACAAGGAAGGCATTCTGAGGCGTGGAGATCAATTCATCTCGTCCACGGCTATGGCTACGAACTTTTTTGGAATTGAACACAAGCTCTGGATGTCGGAGCAGTACACACGTCTCTTATATTGTGCTTAATCTTTCGTCTTCAGCAGTTTCGTTTTCGTAATAGTAGTGTCGTCAGGATGGTCAATTTCGCTTCCGGTAGTGTGTCTAACTTTAACATTTTCTGATTTGTATGCTGGATGCTTGTTCGGGTGCATAGATGTACCTGAAGCTCTAGACGGATCGATCACTTGGTTGACAATGCCACTATCTGGTTTTGTACTTGGTAAATAGACCCCAGCCGATATCATACCCTGGAGTGTGTTCCGGAATGTCACATGATGATAGAGATCACTTCCATTCCTTTGTTCGTAGATCAGCCAAATCTATCATGTCATGAGTATAAAGGAGTATGCACTTTAATATATCTAAAGTTTCGCATGGTCGTGGAATGCCTGTAGGAGTTCATTTAACCGATCTTGTTTGATAATTGCAGAGTAATTCCGGGGTTCATTTTGCAGCATGGGGTTCCACTTGGTGTATGAAGGTCCCAACTTGAGCAAGCCATGGCCATCTCAGCTTTGTCTCACAGGCAGATTGCGTGCTCTGCAGGAACTTCGCGGCTCCTAGTTTGTACATGGCGACGTTCGTGGACTGAATTTGACCTTACCTCTTCCCCTTGAGTGCATATATGAAGGTACGATACATTGCCCGTATGATCATGTGTGTAGTATCTAGCGTGAGATACTCTATCCGGATTGTCCCGTGCTGTTCTGCTCTTGGGGTTGCTTTCCTCCACATCTGATGGTTCCTGCTAGGCACATCAGAAACTGTCCTATGTTGAGGTGGAGAAAACAGAACCCGTTCATAAGCAGGCACCTGGCTTAACGTGATCATTTGTGTTGCTGTTCAGGGACCCTTCTCGAGCAGAGGCGGCATGCGTACCACGATCAGCCGCGACAAGGTCAACTCCAGCATGGGAGTGGTGCCCCACAACGTCGCCCGTGACAGCGACATCTCCAGCAGGTATGTGGTCTTGTCCTTCCTCGTAGTGCCCCATGCTGCGTCTTCCCAGTTCAGGGTCCCCCTTACACGCTCCCTCGAGTACTTATAGACTCATCATCCCCATTGCTCTTCCAGGTTACCGATGCCTGAGCACTTATAAACAAATTCGATGAAGCGCCGATTTGAAGAGATGTCCTCGCATCGTCCAGGAACAGTGGAGGAGGTCCGCAACTGGCTTCGCAAGGTGGAGCTCTTTGGACAAGTGAACTGGGACGTGGAGTTGCCTTCGTATGGGGCTATAACGCATCTCCTTGATGACGACTTTGTGTGGAACTGGTCCTCCACCTGTACAAGACAGTATGATGCGGTGGCCCAGCTGACCGGGGTTGTGCACGGTAGAGGAGAGTGTCGCGGGCCGCGTCCACCTTCCCTCCCCCCCCCCCTCACACCGACGCAGCAGTACATTCTCTGGGGACAGTAGGCCGCCCTCCGTCGGTGCTGCCCACCTCCCCGGACACCGACGACGAAGAAGACTCTGCACCCCACGCTTGCGACTCTGACTGCAGCGACGGGTGTTGCGAACTGGCAGGCGGCATGTGGGTGCCGCTCTAGGCAGGATCAACCACATAGAATCCCTGCCGAGAGGACATTTGCAAGGCAGAGGTTGTATCACTCTATCACCATTGTGTACCCTTCACAGGATTAATAAATCGCACAATTTTTTGAGTACATAGTTTTCGTTTAGGATTCATGTGTCTGGATGGCAGTCATATAACTTTGCGCTGAGTTTGGTATATGCGTTGCTTCTGGGATTGTGAAGTTTGATTTGTTGATTTCGCTGGATTCTGTTATTGTTGCATCCTGTGGTGTTGTTGGTGGTCTTATGGTAATTTGCTGCCAAATTGGAGAGGTTTTTGGATTTTCCAAAGTTTTTAGTGAGAAAACACGTCTATTTTGCTCCAAGGCTGTACTGAGGGAAGGCACTGAATCCCGGGATCTGCGTCTGTTTTGGCGTGGATTGCTGTCTTCTCTTTAGTGTTAGGATGTGAGTGGAATCTGACTGCTTGTTGCTCGGTTTCCATGGATGTATTTGCGTAGGGATTCCAGGCACTAATCCTTGTCCTAGCGCCACGGATGTAGGATGTGTGTGAATTCTGATTTGTAGACCCATTTAGTGATCCCACTCTGTTCCAAAGCACTCGAGTACAGGTCTTTTCGGACTTCCTATCTCATGAGTAATCAGATTTTGGGGATCGGGGAGTCTGCATAATGACGACTTCGACGGGGGCGATTTCAATGCGCTGCCTCAGCCACGGCATTCAAAGGAGGCCCCCATGGTGATTGGACAAACCAGAGATCTGTGCCGATTTTGCAATGACTGCCTTCATTGTTGACGTGACAGCCTGCCTATGAGCCCACAGTGTGCTTTGCTGCAGATTTGGTACGCGCCTCCTTCATTACCCTCGATCTTGGACGCTACTACTATAGTGTGGTTTTGTACTTAGATTGCGCTGCACTATCTCAACGCACTACATTTCTTCCTTGTGCTCTTCGTCTCCGACTTGCCTCCTCCTCCCCTCTTAGCGTACTCTAACCCCTAACCTCCTTAACTGTGTTCGAGCTTCCGAAGTGCAGAGCAATGGCAGACGAGCTCGAGAGGCATCTGATCCGCGACTTGGAGGAAGTCCGGGCGATGTTCTTCACGTTGCGCATCTCTTCACTTGAGCATCGCCGCCGTCTGGTAAGCGGTCCCTCTTTACCGGCTTCACACATTCATACTGTCACCCTTCGCTGATTGGTCTGCCATTGACGATGTGTCCAGGAAATTCCTCGCGCGTTCACGACCAAGTGGGGATGGCCGAGCAGCAACGACTGCGCCCTCGTCACCTCCATCACCACCGGAACGGAGTGGCGTCTTCGTCTCGAGTAGCGTTTCGTGGACGGAGGGATCTCTCGGACCGTCACCGTTGGCGATGGCTGGAGCAAGTTCCTGCGTGACCAGAACGTGGGATCGGTGGCTTCCTCATATTTGAGGTTGTGGACCCTCGATGCCTCGTCGTCACCATCCCCCGACGTGGATCCCTAGAGCCCGTGGACATGCCCACTCCCTTGCAGCGAAACACTGAATCCCCGCCGGAAGATCCCGTTAGTGGACATGGTCCTACCCGTCCCGAAGCTCCCGCATCCCACCCCCTCAAGTCTTGGCAGCGACGTCGCCAGCCATCGCCTGAGCCCGACACCGCCACCGACCCTGAGCGTCTCCTGGGCCCGCAACCATATTTCTTGAAGACTCTACGCCAGACTCATACCAGTGGAGGGAATAACGCGAGGCTGGTCAGTGTCTTCTATCTCTGTCTCTGTTTTACTTGTTTGCAATGTACCGTTGCTTAGGAGAATCAGATAGGCAATGTGTTTCTGTTTGGTAATCGATTAGTTTCTGCGCTGTCGGTGTGTATGTAGGACGTACCAACGGCTTTCTGGCGGCGATTTGGACGAGAGACATTTGAGGGTGTCCTGTACACTTTGAAGGGGCCCTTCCATGGTTGCGTTGTGAATACCAAGGCCTTGTCCGTTCAATGCTACCTCACAGCAGGTTAGAGCAAATTCGTGGAGAAGAACGGCTTCATCCTGGGGGACAAGCTGCTCTTCACCAAAGTCGGACCCCTCGAGTTTCAGGTGACTCTGACCGCATGAGGCTTGAGCGTTGAAGAAGGTAGCTACGGCCTGATAATCGACAGAGTGGATTAGTGAAACAATTCTGTACAACACATGGTGAGGTCAATACCATGTTCGTGAACTTCACAAACTGAGTTGCTCCAAGGTCGTCACTGCGGCTGGATGCCATTTTCAATTTCGGCTGCCATCCTTTTTATTGTATATACCTTTGCGGTTTATAGAACCTCTTAGAATCTACTTTAGCATTCCTGAGAGGTAGAATTCACTTATCACTTGGACTCTCGTTGTTCACGGAGGAAGCTGAACCTGGACTTACGATCTTTGCTGTACTGTGTGTGGGTCACAACCGAATCTTCACATCCACAAAATACATTTTAATTTCCAATGCAATTTCATAATATTCTATTGTAAATGTACACATTGTAGTTCGTCGGTGCTGGCCTTGTAATCCCCTTCAACTTCGGAGCAATCCCATGAAGGCGGTTGCTTGTTCAATGTCCTGTGACAATCACAAGAGCGGTTGCGTCTTCAGTGTCCCGTGACACCACGCACCCTGACGCCACCCTCCCACGTATCTCAAACCACGTTCGTCCACGATACCACCGGTCATAGTCGCTGACGTAAGCACCATCGTTGATACCGTCTTCGCCGGTTGCAGCCCGACCCGGAAACCGGCATGGCAGGTGAAAACCGTCCTCGACAGACCGGGAGTTCCGCAGGGACGACCCGTCCCGCCCTGCGTACGCGCCCTACTTTTCTACGTATTACCTCGTCGGAACCCCCTCGCACAAGATAATTTCCTGGAACCAAACCGCATGTTGGGTCGCCGCACAAACTTCCACAGCTGTTACAGCACTCACCGAGTATACGTAGAAAAATTCCCGCTCTCGAAATCACAACTCTGCTCCGAGAAATCAGTCAATGTACAGAAATTACCGCAGAATACACTTGTTTACAGCACCACGTCTCCAGCCACCAACATCGTTAAGGGGTTAACTACTAACTCGTAATGATCTTCAAAAGATTAGCCCTGGTAATGAGATCATTTTGGAGGGTTAATCTGAGAGTACAAAAGAAATGATAGATTTTTTGCTTCATATGTAACAGTGTAGGAGGGGGGGGGGGGGGGGGGGGGGGGGGGGGGGGGGCTAATGAGGGGGCTAATGCATTAAGGGTTAGCCCCGGCTAACGTCTCGAAAACTTGCTATGAAAAATCTGAAATTTCTTTTTGCTTTGGACTTTAGCCCCCAAAATGATCCCATTGCCAGGGTTAATGATTCCCAAACTAGAAGGAAGGGCAGGTTTAGCCGGGGTTAAAGTGCCAAGGATTAGCCCCCCTTCCAGGTTAGCCCCGGGGCCTAACAACTCCAAAACTTCCTGTGTGACCAATACGTTATGTGCTTCTGCGTATCATGTTTGTGGGCGTTGCTAGCGAGCAGTCATCACAGGAAGGCGGTACATCCTGAAAATGAAAAGAAGAAATCACATGTTAAATCAACAAAAAAAGAATCATCTGAGAACAACTCAGTACTAACTGTAAGTAGGAACTTCAGAATCAAATTTTATCCCAATTATCTACAAGACTGACTGTATGTTCTTTTAGTGGCAAGGCTCCACATGGACACCCTTCATTTGCACAAATTCAGCAATTACCAAATGCCATGGCGTCGCACTAAGGACCCCCCCTCGAACTCCCCAATTTCAAAACCATCGGCAGGGTATTGCTGCCTGCAAAAAGGCGGCGTCGTGGTCCCCGCCTCCGATCCAGGGTCCACCCTGTCCCAACCAAGGCAACCTGCGATATCTCCAGCTTGTCTACTCCAGCTCGTTCTGTAGTAGCGATGGATGACGTCCATTTCGAGAGGATGAACATTTGTCGCCCTTGTACTGCAATACCTGTGTCCGTCGAACTAATCCTATTAAGCCTAAAATTTCGGATCTTAGAATTCAAAATACACTTCAACAGAAGAGGTTATTCCGGAAATAGACCATACAGAGCAAAAGGAACGCTACCGTTCTGCCGTGATGTATTCGGCCTGCAGTTATTTGTAGTTGTGCTTGCAGTAGGACAGCTATAGGGTGTAGATGTAGTGTTTATGGTCACTCATTGCGGTTTAGGGTTAGGGCCCCATCTTCAAGACGTCCTGCATAAAGGGCCTTAGGGATTTTGTACTGCAGTATTGCTTATATCTCTGGACTTAGGGAATTTGTGTTGTTGAATTGTCGTCTGCTTTAATGCTACGTCCTTAGTTTGGTGATTATCTGGTGTTGCGTATGTCTTGTGTTACATGGTTTAGGAAGGTTTAGGGTTTTAGGAAATGGTTGGAGTGATTGATCCTTGCACTGGGGACTCTGATTGCATTATATTTCCCAGTCAGCCACATGGATGGAAGCAAAGTATTGTCTATGGTTGTGATTTTGGGGCAGCATTTATTGACCTAACCGGTGATTATGTCACTGATCTCAATAGAGATTCCTTTAGGGTTGGTTCTTCGGAGGTTCCTGTGAATCCCTCACGTCATTTCGCATTGCCCACAGTCCAACCTACTTATGTCGATCTCTCTGCTAGTGACGATGATAGTAGTGGACTAAGCCCAAAGGTTGTAGATAGTGGAACTCCCTTTGAATGGCGTGCGGACGAATTCAGGGAATTCCAAATTGTGTCTTGCAAGAATTGTCTGAAGCTCATACATTCATTGAGAAGGAACAGTGTCCTTCTAACCATGAGACGTAGACAGCAAACAAAAGACCATAAATTCAACTGACCCTAACAAGATTTATATGACTTCAAAAAAAATAAAAAAAAAATAAAAAATTTGAATGGTGTGTACATGCAAAATGGGGGCATTTGGTGTTGCTTGTCATTAACTTCAAGAAACCATAAATTAAATTGACACCCACGAGATTTATGTGACTTCAAAAAAATAACTATATATATATATATATATATATATATATATATATATATATATATATATATATATTTGAATGGTGTGTAAATGCAAAATGAGGGCAAATTTTGGTGTTGCTTGTCATTTACTTCAAGACACCATAAATTAAATTGATCCTTACGAGATTTATGTGACTTCAAAAAAAAAAAATAAAAAAAAAAAAAAATGAATGGTGTGTATATGCAAAATGGGGGCATTTGGTATTGCTTGTCATTTACTTCAAGACACCATAAACTAAATTGACCCTTACGAGATTTATGTGACTTCAAAAAAAAAAAAAAAAAAAAAAAACATTTAAATGGTGTGTACATGCAAAATGGGGGCAAATTTTGGTGTTGCTTGTCATTTACTTCAAGACACCAAAAACTAAATTGACCCTTACGAGATTTATGTGACTTCAAAAAAAAAAAAAAAAAAAAAACATTTGAATGGTGTGTACATGCAAAATGGGGGCAAATTTTGGTGTTGCTTGTCATTTACTTCAAGACACCATAAATTAAATTGACCCTTACGAGATTTAAGTGACTTCAGAAAATAATAAAAATAAAAACATTTGAATGGTGTGTAGATGCAAAATTGGGGCATTTGGTGTTGCTTGTCATTTACTTCAAGACACCATAAATTAAATTCACCCTTACGAGACTTATGTGACTTCAAAAAAAAAATAAAAATAAAAACATTTGAATGGTGTGTAAATGCTAAACGGGGGCATTTGGTGGTTCTTGTCATTTACTTCAAGACACCATAAATTAAATTGACCCATACGCGATTTATGTGACTTCAAAAATAAAATAAAAAAAAACCATTTGAATGGTGTGTACATGCAAAATGGGGGCAAATTGTGGTGTTGCTTGTCATTTACTTCAAGACACCATAAAATAAATTGACCCTTACGAGATTTATGTGACTTCAAAAAAAAAAAAAATAAAAAAATAAAAAAACATTTGAATGGTGTGTACATGCAAAATGGGGGCAAATTTTGGTGTTGCTTGTCATTTACTTCAAGACACCATAAATTAAATTGACCGTTAAGAGATTTATGTGACTTCAAAAAAAAAAAAAAAAAAAAAAAAAAAACATTTGAATGTTGTGTTCATGCAAAATGGGGGCAAATTTTGGTGTTGCTTGTCATTTACTTCAAGACATTATAAATTGTATTGACCCTTACAAGATTTATGTGACTTCAAAAAAAAAAAAAAAAAAAAACATCCGAATGGTGTGTAAATGCTAAACGGGGGCATTTGGTGTTGCTTGTCATTTACTTCCAGAGTCCATAAATTAAATTGACCCTTACGAGATTTATGTGACTTCAAAAAAAAAAAAAAAAAAAAAACATTTGAATGGTGTGTAAATGCAAAATGGGGGCATTTAGTGGTTCTTGTCATTTACATTAAGACACCATAAATTGAATTGAACCCCACCAGATTTATGTGACTTCAAAAATAAAACTAAAAAATAACACATTTGAATGGTGTGTACATGCAAAATGGGGGCAAATTTTGGTGTTGCGTGTCATTTACTTCAAGACACCATAAATTAAATTGACCCTAACGAGATTTATGTGACTTCAAAAAAAATAAAAAATAAAATAAAAGAACATTTGAATGGTGAGTACATGCAAAATGGGGCCAAATTTTGGTGTTGCTTGTCGTTAAATTCGAGACACCATAAATTAAATTGACCCTTACGAGATTTATGTGACTTCAAAAAAGATAAAAAATAAAAACATTTGAATGGTGTGTACATGCAAAATGGGGGCAAATTTTGGTGTTGCTTGTCATTTACTTCAAGACACCATAAAATAAATTGACCCTTACGAGATTTATGTGACTTCAAAAAAAAAAAATAAATAAATAAAAAAACATTTGAATGGTGTGTACATGCAAAATGGGGCCAAATTTTGAAGTTGCTTGTCGTTAACATCAAGACACCATAAATTAAATTGACCTTTACGAGATTTATGTGACTTCAAAAAAGATAAAAAATAAAAACATTTGAATGGTGTGTAAATGCAAAATGGGGGCATTTGGTGGTTCTTGTCATTTACATTAAGACACCATAAATTGAATTGAACCCCACCTGATTTATGTGACTTCAAAAATAAAACTAAAAAATAAGACATTTGAATGGTGTGTACATGCAAAATGGGGGCAAATTTTGGTGTTGCTTGTCATTTACTTCAAGACACCATAAATTAAATTGACCGTTAAGAGATTTATGTGACTTCAAAAAAAAAAAAAAAAAAAAAAACATCCGAATGGTGTGTAAATGCTAAACGGGGGCATTTGGTGTTGCTTGTCATTTACTTCCAGAGTCCATAAATTAAATTAACCCTTACGAGATTTATGTGACTTCAAAAAAAAAAAAAAAAAAAACATTTGAATGGTGTGTAGATGCAAAATGGGGGCATTTGGTGGTTCTTGTCATTTACTTCCAGAGTCCATAAATTAAATTGACCCTTACGAGATTTATGTGACTTCAAAACCAAAAAAAAAAAAAACATTTGAATGGTGTGTAAATGCAAAATGGGGGCATTTGGTGGTTCTTGTCATTTACATTAAGACACCATAAATTGAATTGAACCCCACCATATTTATGTGACTTCAAAAATAAAACTAAAAAATAACACATTTGAATGGTGTGTACATGCAAAATGGGGGCAAATTTTGGTGTTGCTTGTCATTTACTTCAAGACACCATAAATTAAATTGACCCTTACGAGATTTAAGTGACTTCAGAAAATAATAAAAATAAAAACATTTGAATGGTGTGTAGATGCAAAATTGGGGCATTTGGTGTTGCTTGTCATTTACTTCAAGACACCATAAATTAAATTCACCCTTACGAGATTTATGTGACTTCAAAAAAAAATAAAAATAAAAACATTTGAATGGTGTGTAAATGCTAAACGGGGGCATTTGGTGGTTCTTGTCATTTACTTCAAGACACCATAAATTAAATTGACCCTTACGCGATTTATGTGACTTCAAAAAAAAAAAAAAAAAAAACCATTTGAATGGTGTGTACATGCAAAATGGGGGCAAATTGTGGTGTTGCTTGTCATTTACTTCAAGACACCATAAAATAAATTGACCCTTACGAGATTTATGTGACTTCAAAAAAAAAAAAAAAAAAAAAATAAAAAAACATTTGAATGGTGTGTACATGCAAAATGGGGGCAAATTTTGGTGTTGCTTGTCATTTACTTCAAGACACCATAAATTAAATTGACCGTTAAGAGATTTATGTGACTTCAAAAAAAAAAAAAAAAAAAAAAAAAAAAAACATTTGAATGTTGCGTTCATGCACAATGGGGGCAAATTTTGGTGTTGCTTGTCATTTACTTCAAGACATTATAAATTGTATTGACCCTTACAAGATTTATGTGACTTCAAAAAAAAAAAAAAAAAAAACATCCGAATGGTGTGTAAATGCTAAACGGGGGCATTTGGTGTTGCTTGTCATTTACTTCCAGAGTCCATAAATTAAATTGACCCTTACGAGATTTATGTGACTTCAAAAAAAAAAAAAAAAAAAAACATTTGAATGGTGTGTAAATGCAAAATGGGGGCATTTGGTGGTTCTTGTCATTTACATTAAGACACCATAAATTGAATTGAACCCCACCAGATTTATGTGACTTCAAAAATAAAACTAAAAAATAACACATTTGAATGGTGTGTACATGCAAAATGGGGGCAAATTTTGGTGTTGCTTGTCATTTACTTTAAGACACCATAAATTAAATTGACCCTTACGAGATTTAAGTGACTTCAGAAAATAATAAAAATAAAAACATTTGAATGGTGTGTAGATGCAAAATTGGGGCATTTGGTGTTGCTTGTCATTTACTTCAAGACACCATAAATTAAATTGACCGTTAAGAGATTTATGTGACTTCAAAAAAAAATAAAAATAAAAACATTTGAATGGTGTGTAAATGCTAAACGGGGGCATTTGGTGTTGCTTGTCATTTACTTCAAGACACCATAAATTAAATTGACCTTTATGATATTTATGTGACTTCAAGAAAAAAATAAAAAAATACCACATTTGAATGGTGTGTACATGCAAAATGGGGGCAAATTGTGGTGTTGCTTGTCATTTACTTCA
This sequence comes from Ceratodon purpureus, assembly GCA_014871385.1. NCBI lineage: Eukaryota > Viridiplantae > Streptophyta > Bryopsida > Pseudoditrichales > Ditrichaceae > Ceratodon > Ceratodon purpureus. The sequence goes on from CM026426.1 coordinate 51,091,869, forward strand.
AGACACCATAAAATAAATTGACCCTTACGAGATTTATGTGACTTCAAAAAAAAAATAAAAAATAAATAAAAAAACATTTGAATGGTGTGTACATGCAAAATGGGGGCAAATTTTGGTGTTGCTTGTCATTTACTTCAAGACACCATAAATTAAATTGACCGTTAAGAGATTTATGTGACTTCAAAAAAAAAAAAAAAAAAAAAAAAAAAAACATTTGAATGTTGTGTTCATGCAAAATGGGGGCAAATTTTGGTGTTGCTTGTCATTTACTTCAAGACATTATAAATTGTATTGACCCTTACAAGATTTATGTGACTTCAAAAAAAAAAAAAAAAAAAACATCCGAATGGTGTGTAAACGCTAAACGGGGGCATTTGGTGTTGCTTGTCATTTACTTCCAGAGTCCATAAATTAAATTGACCCTTACGAGATTTATGTGACTTCAAAACCAAAAAAAAAAAAACATTTGAATGGTGTGTAAATGCAAAATGGGGGCATTTGGTGGTTCTTGTCATTTACATTAAGACACCATAAATTGAATTGAACCCCACCAGATTTATGTGACTTCAAAAATAAAACTAAAAAATAACACATTTGAATGGTGTGTACATGCAAAATGGGGCCAAATTTTGAAGTTGCTTGTCGTTAACTTCAAGACACCATAAATTAAATTGACCCTTACGAGATTTATGTGACTTCAAAAAAGATAAAAAATAAAAACATTTGAATGGTGTGTAAATGCAAAATAAGGGCATTTGGTGGTTCTTGTCATTTACATTAAGACACCATAAAATAAATTGAATCCCACCTGATTTATGTGACTTCAAAAATAAAACTAAAAAATAACACATTTGAATGGTGTGTACATGCAAAATGGGGGCAAATTTTGGTGTTGCTTGTCATTTACTTCAAGACACCATAAATTAAATTGACCGTTAAGAGATTTATGTGACTTCAAAAAAAAAAAAAAAAAAAAAAAAACATCCGAATGGTGTGTAAATGCTAAACGGGGGCATTTGGTGTTGCTTGTCATTTACTTCCAGAGTCCATAAATTAAATTGACCGTTAAGAGATTTATGTGACTTCAAAAAAAAAAAAAAAAAAAAAAAAAAAACATTTGAATGTTGCGTTCATGCACAATGGGGGCAAATTTTGGTGTTGCTTGTCATTTACTTCAAGACATTATAAATTGTATTGACCCTTGCAAGATTTATGTGACTTCAAAAAAAAAAAAAAAAAAAAACATCCGAATGGTGTGTAAATGCTAAACGGGGGCATTTGGTGTTGCTTGTCATTTACTTCCTGAGTCCATAAATTAAATTGACCCTTACGAGATTTATGTGACTTCAAAAAAAAAAAAAAAAAAAAAACATTTGAATGGTGTGTAAATGCAAAATGGGGGCATTTGGTGGTTCTTGTCATTTACTTCAAGACACCATAAAATAAATTGACCCTTACGAGATTTATGTGACTTCAAAAAAAATAAATAAATAAATAAAAAAACATTTGAATGGTGTGTACATGCAAAATGGGGCCAAATTTTGAAGTTGCTTGTCGTTAACATCAAGACACCATAAATTAAATTGACCCTTACGAGATTTATGTGACTTCAAAAAAGATAAAAAATAAAAACATTTGAATGGTGTGTAAATGCAAAATGGGGGCATTTGGTGGTTCTTGTCATTTACATTAAGACACCATAAATTGAATTGAACCCCACCTGATTTATGTGACTTCAAAAATAAAACTAAAAAATAACACATTTGAATGGTGTGTACATGCAAAATGGGGGCAAATTTTGGTGTTGCTTGTCATTTACTTCAAGACACCATAAATTAAATTGACCGTTAAGAGATTTATGTGACTTCAAAAAAAAAAAAAAAAAAAAAAAAACATCCGAATGGTGTGTAAATGCTAAACGGGGGCATTTGGTGTTGCTTGTCATTTACTTCCAGAGTCCATAAATTAAATTGACCCTTACGAGATTTATGTGACTTCAAAAAAAAAAAAAAAAAAAACATTTGAATGGTGTGTAAATGCAAAATGGGGGCATTTGGTGGTTCTTGTCATTTACTTCCAGAGTCCATAAATTAAATTGACCCTTACGAGATTTATGTGACTTCAAAAAAAAAAAAAAAAAAAAAAAACATTTGAATGTTGCGTTCATGCACAATGGGGGCAAATTTTGGTGTTGCTTGTCATTTACTTCAAGACATTATAAATTGTATTGACCCTTACAAGATTTATGTGACTTCAAAAAAAAAAAAAAAAAAAACATCCGAATGGTGTGTAAATGCTAAACGGGGGCATTTGGTGTTGCTTGTCATTTACTTCCAGAGTCCATAAATTAAATTGACCCTTACGAGATTTATGTGACTTCAAAACCAAAAAAAAAAAAAACATTTGAATGGTGTGTAAATGCAAAATGGGGGCATTTGGTGGTTCTTGTCATTTACATTAAGACACCATAAATTGAATTGAACCCCACCAGATTTATGTGACTTCAAAAATAAAACTAAAAAATAACACATTTGAATGGTGTGTACATGCAAAATGGGGCCAAATTTTGAAGTTGCTTGTCGTTAACTTCAAGACACCATAAATTAAATTGACCCTAATGATATTTATGTGACTTCAAAAAAAAAAAAAAAAAAAAAACATTTGAATGGTGTGTACATGCAAAATGGGGGCAAATTTTGGTGTTGCTTGTCATTTACTTCAAGACACCATAAAATAAAATGACCCTTACGAGATTTATGTGACTTCAAAAAAAATAAATAAATAAATAAAAAAACATTTGAATGGTGTGTACATGCAAAATGGGGCCAAATTTTGAAGTTGCTTGTCGTTAACATCAAGACACCATAAATTAAATTGACCCTTACGAGATTTATGTGACTTCAAAAAAGATAAAAAATAAAAACATTTGAATGGTGTGTAAATGCAAAATGGGGGCATTTGGTGGTTCTTGTCATTTACATTAAGACACCATAAATTGAATTGAACCCCACCTGATTTATGTGACTTCAAAAATAAAACTAAAAAATAACACATTTAAATGGTGTGTACATGCAAAATGGGGGCAAATTTTGGTGTTGCTTGTCATTTACTTCAAGACACCATAAATTAAATTGACCGTTAAGAGATTTATGTGACTTCAAAAAAAAAAAAAAAAAAAAAAACATCTGAATGGTGTGTAAATGCTAAACGGGGGCATTTGGTGTTGCTTGTCATTTACTTCCAGAGTCCATAAATTAAATTTACCCTTACGAGATTAATGTGACTTCAAAAAAAAAAAAAAAAAAAAACATTTGAATGGTGTGTAAATGCAAAATGGGGGCATTTGGTGGTTCTTGTCATTTACTTCCAGAGTCCATAAATTAAATTGACCCTTACGAGATTTATGTGACTTCAAAAAAAAAAAAAAAAAAAAAAAAAACATTTGAATGTTGCGTTCATGCACAATGGGGGCAAATTTTGGTGTTGCTTGTCATTTACTTCAAGACATTATAAATTGTATTGACCCTTACAAGATTTATGTGACTTCAAAAAAAAAAAAAAAAAAAACATCCGAATGGTGTGTAAATGCTAAACGGGGGCATTTGGTGTTGCTTGTCATTTACTTCCAGAGTCCATAAATTAAATTGACCCTTACGAGATTTATGTGACTTCAAAAAAAAAAAAAAAAAAAAACATATGAATGGTGTGTAAACGCAAAATGGGGGCATTTGGTGGTTCTTGTCATTTACATTAAGACACCATAAATTGAATTGAACCCCACCAGATTTATGTGACTTCAAAAATAAAACTAAAAAATAACACATTTGAATGGTGTGTACATGCAAAATGGGGGCAAATTTTGGTGTTGCTTGTCATTTACTTCAAGACACCATAAATTAAATTGACCCTAACGAGATTTATGTGACTTAAAAAAAAATAAAAAATTAAAAAAAGAACATTTGAATGGTGTGTACATGCAAAATGGGGTCAAATTTTGGTGTTGCTTGTCGTTAACTTCGAGACACCATAAATTAAAATTACCCATACGATATTTATGTGACTTCAAAAAAAAAAAAAAAAAAAAAGCATTTGAATGGTGTGTACATGCAAAATGGGGGCAAATTTTGGTGTTGCTTGTCATTTACTTCAAGACACCATAAATTAAATTGACCGTTAAGAGATTTATGTGACTTCAAAAAAAAAAAAAAAAAAAAACATCCGAATGGTGTGTAAATGCTAAACGGGGGCATTTGGTGTTGCTTGTCATTTACTTCCAGAGTACATAAATTAAATTGACCGTTACGAGATTTATGTGACTTCAAAAAAAAAAAAAAAAAAACATTTGAATGGTGTGTAAATGCAAAATGGGGGCATTTAGTGGTTCTTGTCATTTACATTAAGACACCATAAATTGAATTGAACCCCACCAGATTTATGTGACTTCAAAAATAAAACTAAAAAATAACACATTTGAATGGTGTGTACATGCAAAATGGGGGCAAATTTTGGTGTTGCTTGTCATTTACTTCAAGACACCATAAATTAAATTGACCGTTAAGAGATTTATGTGACTTCAAAAAAAAAAAAAAAAAAAAAACATCTGAATGGTGTGTAAATGCTAAACGGGGGCATTTGGTGTTGCTTGTCATTTACTTCCAGAGTCCATAAATTAAATTTACCCTTACGAGATTAATGTGACTTCAAAAAAAAAAAAAAAAAAAAACATTTGAATGGTGTGTAAATGCAAAATGGGGGCATTTGGTGGTTCTTGTCATTTACTTCCAGAGTCCATAAATTAAATTGACCCTTACGAGATTTATGTGACTTCAAAAAAAAAAAAAAAAAAAAAAAAAAACATTTGAATGTTGCGTTCATGCACAATGGGGGCAAATTTTGGTGTTGCTTGTCATTTACTTCAAGACATTATAAATTGTATTGACCCTTACAAGATTTATGTGACTTCAAAAAAAAAAAAAAAAAAAACATCCGAATGGTGTGTAAATGCTAAACGGGGGCATTTGGTGTTGCTTGTCATTTACTTCCAGAGTCCATAAATTAAATTGACCCTTACGAGATTTATGTGACTTCAAAAAAAAAAAAAAAAAAAAACATATGAATGGTGTGTAACGCAAAATGGGGGCATTTGGTGGTTCTTGTCATTTACATTAAGACACCATAAATTGAATTGAACCCCACCAGATTTATGTGACTTCAAAAATAAAACTAAAAAATAACACATTTGAATGGTGTGTACATGCAAAATGGGGGCAAATTTTGGTGTTGCTTGTCATTTACTTCAAGACACCATAAATTAAATTGACCCTAACGAGATTTATGTGACTTAAAAAAAAATAAAAAATTAAAAAAAGAACATTTGAATGGTGTGTACATGCAAAATGGGGTCAAATTTGGTGTTGCTTGTCGTTAACTTCGAGACACCATAAATTAAAATTACCCATACGATATTTATGTGACTTCAAAAAAAAAAAAAAAAAAAAAAGCATTTGAATGGTGTGTACATGCAAAATGGGGGCAAATTTTGGTGTTGCTTGTCATTTACTTCAAGACACCATAAATTAAATTGACCGTTAAGAGATTTATGTGACTTCAAAAAAAAAAAAAAAAAAAAACATCCGAATGGTGTGTAAATGCTAAACGGGGGCATTTGGTGTTGCTTGTCATTTACTTCCAGAGTACATAAATTAAATTGACCGTTACGAGATTTATGTGACTTCAAAAAAAAAAAAAAAAAAACATTTGAATGGTGTGTAAATGCAAAATGGGGGCATTTAGTGGTTCTTGTCATTTACATTAAGACACCATAAATTGAATTGAACCCCACCAGATTTATGTGACTTCAAAAATAAAACTAAAAAATAACACATTTGAATGGTGTGTACATGCAAAATGGGGGCAAATTTTGGTGTTGCTTGTCATTTACTTCAAGACACCATAAATTAAATTGACCCTAACGAGATTTATGTGACTTAAAAAAAAATAAAAAATAAAAAAAGAACATTTGAATGGTGTGTACATGCAAAATGGGGTCAAATTTTGGTGTTGCTTGTCGTTAACTTTGAGACACCTTAAATTAAATTGACCCATACGATATTTATGTGACTTCAAAAAAAAAAAAAAAAAAAAAGCATTTGAATGGTGTGTACATGCAAAGTGGGGGCAAATTTTGGTGTTGCTTGTCATTTACTTCAAGACACCATAAATTAAATTGACCGTTAAGAGATTTATGTGACTTCAAAAAAAAAAAAAAAAAAAAAAAACATCCGAATGGTGAGTAAATGCTAAACGGGGGCATTTGGTGTTGCTTGTCATTTACTTCCAGAGTCCGTAAATTAAATTGACCGTTAAGAGATTTATGTGACTTCAAAAAAAAAATAAAATAAACATCCGAATGGTGTGTAAATGCTAAACGGGGGCATTTGGTGTTGCTTGTCATTTACTTCCAGAGTCCATAAATTAAATTGACCCTTACGAGATTTATGTGACTTCAAAAAAAAAAAAAAAAAAAAAACATTTGAATGTTGCGTTCACGCACATTGGGGGCAAATTTTGGTGTTGCTTGTCATTTACTTCAAGACATTATAAATTGTATTGACCCTTACAAGATTTATGTGACTTCAAAAAAAAAAAAAAAAAAAAACATCCGAATGGTGTGTAAATGCTAAACGGGGGCATTTGGTGTTGCTTGTCATTTACTTCCAGAGTCCATAAATTAAATTGACCCTTACGAGATTTATGTGACTTCAAAAAAAAAAAAAAAAAAAACATTTGAATGGTGTGTAAATGCAAAATGGGGGCATTTGGTGGTTCTTGTCATTTACATTAAGACACCATAAATTGAATTGAACCCCACCAGATTTATGTGACTTCAAAAATAAAACTAAAAAATAACACATTTGAATGGTGTGTACATGCAAAATGGGGGCAAATTTTGGTGTTGCTTGTCATTTACTTCAAGAAACCATAAATTAAATTGACCCTAATGATATTTATGTGACTTCAAAAAAAAAAAAAAAAAAAAACATTTGAATGGTGTGTACATGCAAAATGGGGGCAAATTTTGGTGTTGCTTGTCATTTACTTCAAGACACCATAAAATAAATTGACCCTTACGAGATTTATGTGACTTCAAAAAAATAAATAAATAAATAAAAAAACATTTGAATGGTGTGTACATGCAAAATGGGGCCATATTTTGAAGTTGCTTGTCGTTAACATCAAGACACCATAAATTAAATTGACCCTTGCGAGATTTATGTGACTTCAAAAAACCAAAAAAAAAAAAACATTTGAATGGTGTGTAAATGCAAAATGGGGGCATTTGGTGGTTCTTGTCATTTACATTAAGACACCATAAATTGAATTGAACCCCACCAGATTTATGTGACTTCAAAAATAAAACTAAAAAATAAAACATTTGAATGGTGTGTAAATGCAAAATGGGGGCATTTGGTGGTTCTTGTCATTTACATTAAGACACCATAAATTAAATTGACTCTAACGAGATTTATGTGACTTCAAAAAAAATAGAAAATAAAATAAAAGAACATTTGAATGGTGTGTACATGCAAAATGGGGCCAAATTTCGTGTTGCTTGTCGTTAACTTCGAGACACCATAAATTAAATTGACCCTTACGAGATTTATGTGACTTCAAAAAAAGATAAAAAATAAAACATTTGAATGGTGTGTACATGCAAAATGGGGGCAAATTTTGGTGTTGCTTGTCATTTACTTCAAGACACCATAAATTAAATTGACCTTTATGATATTTATGTGACTTCAAGAAAAAAATTAAAAAATACCACATTTGAATGGTGTGTACATGCAAAATGGGGGCAAGTTTTGGTGTTGCTTGTCATTTACTTCGAAACACCATAAATTAAATTGACCGTTAAGAGATTTATGTGACTTCAAAAAAAAAAAAAAAAAAAACATCCGAATGGTGTGTAAATGCTAAACGGGGGCATTTGGTGTTGCTTGTCATTTACTTCCAGAGTCCATAAATTAAATTGACCCTTACGAGATTTATGTGACTTCAAAACCAAAAAAAAAAAAAACATTTGAATGGTGTGTAAATGCAAAATGGGGGCATTTGGTGGTTCTTGTCATTTACATTAAGACACCATAAATTGAATTGAACCCCACCAGATTTATGTGACTTCAAAAATAAAACTAAAAAATAACACATTTGAATGGTGTGTACATGCAAAATGGGGCCAAATTTTGAAGTTGCTTGTCGTTAACTTCAAGACACCATAAATTAAATTGACCCTTACGAGATTTATGTGACTTCAAAAAAGATAAAAAATAAAAACATTTGAATGGTGTGTAAATGCAAAATGGGGGCATTTGGTGGTTCTTGTCATTTACATTAAGACACCATAAAATAAATTGAATCCCACCTGATTTATGTGACTTCAAAAATAAAACTAAAAAATAACACATTTGAATGGTGTGTACATGCAAAATGGGGGCAAATTTGGTGTTGCTTGTCATTTACTTCAAGACACCATAAATTAAATTGACCGTTAAGAGATTTATGTGACTTCAAAAAAAAAAAAAAAAAAAAAAAAACATCCGAATGGTGTGTAAATGCTAAACGGGGGCATTTGGTGTTGCTTGTCATTTACTTCCAGAGTCCATAAATTAAATTGACCCTTACGAGATTTATGTGACTTCAAAAAAAAAAAAAAAAAAAACATTTGAATGGTGTGTAAATGCAAAATGGGGGCATTTGGTGGTTCTTGTCATTTACTTCCAGAGTCCATAAATTAAATTGACCCTTACGAGATTTATGTGACTTCAAAAAAAAAAAAAAAAAAAAAAAAAAACATTTGAATGTTGCATTCATGCACAATGGGGGCAAATTTTGGTGTTGCTTGTCATTTACTTCAAGACATTATAAATTGTATTGACCCTTACAAGATTTATGTGACTTCAAAAAAAAAAAAAAAAAAAACATCCGAATGGTGTGTAAATGCTAAACGGGGGCATTTGGTGTTGCTTGTCATTTACTTCCAGAGTCCATAAATTAAATTGACCCTTACGAGATTTATGTGACTTCAAAACCAAAAAAAAAAAAAACATTTGAATGGTGTGTAAATGCAAAATGGGGGCATTTGGTGGTTCTTGTCATTTACATTTAGACACCATAAATTGAATTGAACCCCACCAGATTTATGTGACTTCAAAAATAAAACTAAAAAATAACACATTTGAATGGTGTGTACATGCAAAATGGGGCCAAATTTTGAAGTTGCTTGTCGTTAACTTCAAGACACCATAAATTAAATTGACCCTAATGATATTTATGTGACTTCAAAAAAAAAAAAAAAAAAAACATTTGAATGGTGTGTACATGCAAAATGGGGCCAAATTTCGTGTTGCTTGTCATTTACTTCCAGAGTCCATAAATTAAATTGACCCTTACGAGATTTATGTGACTTCAAAAAAAAAAAAAAAAAAAAACATTTGAATGGTGTGTAAATGCAAAATGGGGGCATTTGGTGGTTCTTGTCATTTACATTAAGACACCATAAATTGAATTGAACCCCACCAGATTTATGTGACTTCAAAAATAAAACTAAAAAATAACACATTTGAATGGTGTGTACATGCAAAATGGGGGCAAATTTTGGTGTTGCTTGTCATTTACTTCAAGACACCATAAATTAAATTGACCCTAACGAGATTTATGTGACTTAAAAAAAAATTAAAAATTAAAAAAAGAACATTTGAATGGTGTGTACATGCAAAATGGGGTCAAATTTTGGTGTTGCTTGTCGTTAACTTCGAGACACCATAAATTAAAATTACCCATACGATATTTATGTGACTTCAAAAAAAAAAAAAAAAAAAAAACATTTGAATGGTGTGTACATGCAAAATGGGGGCAAATTTTGGTGTTGCTTGTCATTTACTTCAAGACACCATAAATTAAATTGACCCTTACGAGATTTATGTGACTTCAAAAAAAAAAAAAAAAACATTTGAATGGTGTGTAAATGCAAAATGGGGGCATTTAGTGGTTCTTGTCATTTACATTAAGACACCATAAATTGAATTGAACCCCACCAGATTTATGTGACTTCAAAAATAAAACTAAAAAATAACACATTTGAATGGTGTGTACATGCAAAATGGGGGCAAATTTTGGTGTTGCTTGTCATTTACTTCAAGACACCATAAATTAAATTGACCCTAACGAGATTTATGTGACTTAAAAAAAAATAAAAAAAAAAAAAGAACATTTGAATGGTGTGTACATGCAAAATGGGGTCAAATTTTGGTGTTGCTTGTCGTTAACTTCGAGACACCTTAAATTAAATTGACCCATACGATATTTATGTGACTTCAAAAAAAAAAAAAAAAAAAAAAAGCATTTGAATGGTGTGTACATGCAAAATGGGGGCAAATTTTGGTGTTGCTTGTCATTTACTTCAAGACACCATAAATTAAATTGACCGTTAAGAGATTTATGTGACTTCAAAAAAAAAAAAAAAAAAAAACATCCGAATGGTGTGTAAATGCTAAACGGGGGCATTTGGTGTTGCTTGTCATTTACTTCCAGAGTCCGTAAATTAAATTGACCGTTAAGAGATTTATGTGACTTCAAAAAAAAAAAAAAAAAAAAAACATCCGAATGGTGTGTAAATGCTAAACGGGGGCATTTGGTGTTGCTTGTCATTTACTTCCAGAGTCCATAAATTAAATTGACCCTTACGAGATTTATGTGACTTCAAAAAAAAAAAAAAGAAATTATTTGAATGGTGTGTAAATGCGAAATGGGGGCATTTGGTGGTTCTTGTCATTTACTTCCAGAGTCCATAAATTAAATTGACCCTTACGAGATTTAAGTGACTTCAAAAAAAAAAAAAAAAAAAAAAAAACATTTGAATGTTGCGTTCATGCACAATGGGGGCAAATTTTGGTGTTGCTTGTCATTTACTTCAAGACATTATAAATTGTATTGACCCTTACAAGATTTATGTGACTTCAAAAAAAAAAAAAAAAAAAACATCCGAATGGTGTGTAAATGCTAAACGGGGGCATTTGGTGTTGCTTGTCATTTATTTCCAGAGTACATAAATTAAATTGACCCTTACGAGATTTATGTGACTTCAAAAAAAAAAAAAAAAAAACATTTGAATGGTGTGTAAATGCAAAATGGGGGCATTTAGTGGTTCTTGTCATTTACATTAAGACACCATAAATTGAATTGAACCCCACCAGATTTATGTGACTTCAAAAATAAAACTAAAAAATAACACATTTGAATGGTGTGTACATGCAAAATGGGGGCAAATTTTGGTGTTGCTTGTCATTTACTTCAAGACACCATAAATTAAATTGACCCTAACGAGATTTATGTGACTTAAAAAAAAATAAAAAAAAAAAAAAGAACATTTGAATGGTGTGTACATGCAAAATGGGGTCAAATTTTGGTGTTGCTTGTCGTTAACTTCGAGACACCTTAAATTAAATTGACCCATACGATATTTATGTGACTTCAAAAAAAAAAAAAAAAAAAAAGCATTTGAATGGTGTGTACATGCAAAATGGGGGCAAATTTTGGTGTTGCTTGTCATTTACTTCAAGACACCATAAATTAAATTGACCGTTAAGAGATTATGTGACTTCAAAAAAAAAAAAAAAAAAAAACATCCGAATGGTGTGTAAATGCTAAACGGGGGCATTTGGTGTTGCTTGTCATTTACTTCCAGAGTCCGTAAATTAAATTGACCGTTAAGAGATTTATGTGACTTCAAAAAAAAAAAAAAAAAAAACATCCGAATGGTGTGTAAATGCTAAACGGGGGCATTTGGTGTTGCTTGTCATTTACTTCCAGAGTCCATAAATTAAATTGACCCTTACGAGATTTATGTGACTTCAAAAAAAAAAAAAAAGAAATTATTTGAATGGTGTGTAAATGCGAAATGGGGGCATTTGGTGGTTCTTGTCATTTACTTCCAGAGTCCATAAATTAAATTGACCCTTACGAGATTTAAGTGACTTCAAAAAAAAAAAAAAAAAAAAAAAACATTTGAATGTTGCGTTCATGCACAATGGGGGCAAATTTTGGTGTTGCTTGTCATTTACTTCAAGACATTATAAATTGTATTGACCCTTACAAGATTTATGTGACTTCAAAAAAAAAAAAAAAAAAAAAAACATCCGAATGGTGTGTAAATGCTAAACGGGGGCATTTGGTGTTGCTTGTCATTTATTTCCAGAGTCCATAAATTAAATTGACCCTTACGAGATTTATGTGACTTCAAAAAAAAAAAAAAAAAAAACATTTGAATGGTGTGTAAATGCAAAATGAGGGCATTTGGTGGTTCTTGTCATTTACATTAAGACACCATAAATTGAATTGAACCCCACCAGATTTATGTGACTTCAAAAATAAAACTAAAAAATAACACATTTGAATGGTGTGTACATGCAAAATGGGGGCAAATTTTGGTGTTGCTTGTCATTTACTTCAAGACACCATAAATTAAATTGACCCTAACGAGATTTATGTGACTTAAAAAAAAATAAAAAAAAAAAAAAGAACATTTGAATGGTGTGTACATGCAAAATGGGGTCAAATTTTGGTGTTGCTTGTCGTTAACTTCGAGACACCTTAAATTAAATTGACCCATACGATATTTATGTGACTTCAAAAAAAAAAAAAAAAAAAAGCATTTGAATGGTGTGTACATGCAAAATGGGGGCAAATTTTGGTGTTGCTTGTCATTTACTTCAAGACACCATAAATTAAATTGACCGTTAAGAGATTTATGTGACTTCAAAAAAAAAAAAAAAAAAAAACATCCGAATGGTGTGTAAATGCTAAACGGGGGCATTTGGTGTTGCTTGTCATTTACTTCCAGAGTCCGTAAATTAAATTGACCGTTAAGAGATTTATGTGACTTCAAAAAAAAAAAAAAAAAAACATCCGAATGGTGTGTAAATGCTAAACGGGGGCATTTGGTGTTGCTTGTCATTTACTTCCAGAGTCCATAAATTAAATTGACCCTTACGAGATTTATGTGACTTCAAAAAAAAAAAAAGAAATTATTTGAATGGTGTGTAAATGCGAAATGGGGGCATTTGGTGGTTCTTGTCATTTACTTCCAGAGTCCATAAATTAAATTGACCCTTACGAGATTTAAGTGACTTCAAAAAAAAAAAAAAAAAAAAAACATTTGAATGTTGCGTTCATGCACAATGGGGGCAAATTTTGGTGTTGCTTGTCATTTACTTCAAGACATTATAAATTGTATTGACCCTTACAAGATTTATGTGACTTCAAAAAAAAAAAAAAAAAAAACATCCGAATGTGTGTAAATGCTAAACGGGGG